>JAODLM010000526.1:0-131590 GCA_036937905.1 Salvia rosmarinus
ACGATCGAAGGAGCTTTGTTAGCATTATCTTTCGTCGACATAATAATAAAAGCATTAGAGTTTCGTTGAAAGTGTGTGAATACATATATGACGATATGTATTAGGTTAACAATTCTAACAAACATCGAGGACGATGGACTTATCGACACTCTCCATCTTGCAGCGAGCTCACCTGCACGTTTAAAAACATAAGCGGCAAAATACAATTTGTACCGGTGGGCTTACCGAAAACATTTGATTTTCTTTGAATTACTCGCTTGTACAATGGTAAAGAGCGGGTTTTATTTGAAAATGCGTACTTCTGATATTTCATTAGTTCATAAAAGTTGCTTGGCGTATATATATATTTTGGTATTAATAAAAATATAAGCTATAGTTTTCAAAAATTCTACATAAATTCATATAAGTATAATTAATACCCACAGATCATGATTTCATACTCAAATCAACAATTAAAATCATAATCATCAACATATAGCACCCTAAGTTTTCGGTCCACATAAATAATTTAATACTATTCTCAATTTCATGATATAATTAATATACATGCTTAATAACATAGTATAAACATAATATCTAAACATATTAACCACAGATCTAAAATTTTGAAAATGATATATATAAACTAAGATCATAACTTAAAATTTAGCAGATGAAATTCGAAAATTTAAGCATGTATACTGGTTAGGGCTAATTCTAACCTTTAATCGGTTTCGATTTTGATGTTAACGTTTATTTGCTAAGGATTTGGATTGGAACTTGATGAACTCTCTCTTAAATTTCTCACTCAATTTTGGTAGTTTAGGTTTGTAAATGGGAGCATGTATTGCCCAACTTATATTTATAGACTTACTACAAGTTGTAGCTTAATTATTACACTAAAAATATCATTAATCCACTGCCATTTTTTCAACAAAATCGGCCACCTCCGCAGGCTATGAGACAAAATTTGATCATTATCTTATATATATCATGATTATCCTTAATTAAATACATTGCATCCTATTTTAATTAAATCATCACATTGTGCAACATTATGTGTGTAGCCTATTTCTATAGACTAGGATTGATTATTTATTTTATTCTTATGTTATATACTTTATTATATAATATTATCATTAAATTAATAAATTGTATCATAATATCGAAAATTATAGGAATTATTACACTATAACTCATTTGTGACATTCTCGCCACCTTGATACATTAGGCTTAGGATTTTATTTAATTTTTATATTATATACTATATTATTATTATAGTATAAAATTAAGTTGAAAAGTCGATTATTTCAACTATCTGATGGCCATATCATATAGTATGAAATTAAAATTCTTGACCTTGTTTTTCAATAATTTCGCCACTTTAATAAATGAGCATGAGATTACTTGTTTTAATAGCTAATGATCTCTACTTTATACCTATTATAAGATAGGATCCTAATCATAAAAACTCATTAATTATAAGATGATATTTATACATAAAATCATACTTAAAACCTAAAATTTTCGCCACTTTTATGCAAGTGTGCTCTCACACTTGTGCAAATTATACACCTCATTTAGTCCTTAATGACATCATAATAATATAATAATTATCATATATCATTAATTGATTAAGAATAAAAATTTAAATTGTACTTAAGAACTCACATTTTGAAAAGTAGCATATATTCCAAACATTTGATTTTCTTGTATAAAATAGCTACTACATATTTATGTGACATATTATATGCCCTAGATAATAAATTTAACCATGCGATCGTACAATTTCCTTCACATATATTTGAGCTAGCTTGTCGGATCCATAGGTGATTGAATTGGTAGAAATGAGCACACTTGGTAGGCGATCCACTACTACCCATATAGTAGTGTTACCCTTTTGTGACTTTGGTAAACCCGTTACAAAATCCATAGCTATGTCATCCATTTCCATTCGGTATTTCCAAAGGTTGCAACTTTCCATATGGCCTTTGATGTAACGCCTTTACTTGTTGACAATTAAGACAACGTTCGACGAAAGAGGCTATATCTCTCTTCATTCACACACGAACTTTCCTGGGTCTTGGTATATTTTTGTCTTTGCTGGATGGGCGGTATAAGAGCATCATGAGCTTCACTCATGATTTCGTTTCTAAGCTTCATTGTTTGGAATGCATAGCCTCTCCTCAAACAACATAGCGTTATCAGATGCTTCTTTGAAACCTTTTTGTTCTCCCATTCTCACTTTAGCCCTTATCTTCTCTAGTTCCTCATCCTTTCTTTGTTCTTCTATGATTTTATTTCTTAAATCGGACATCATAGTAAGTGTAGCAACATCATCCATGATTGTTCTTGGTGGTTCGACTATCTCTATTGACATCTTCTCAAACTCTTCAATGAGTTTTCCTTCCGTTGTCAAGAGATATCCAAGCTTTGATTGACCTTACGACTTAAGGGATCTGCCTACTACATTAGCTTTTCACGGATGATAGTTTATGCCAGATCGTAGTCTTTTACTAGTTCGAGCCATCTCCTTTGTCTCATGTTCAAATCTTTTGCTCGAAAAAGTATTTTAAACTTTTGTGGTCGATAAAGATTTCACATCTTACTCGTGAAGATGATGTCTCCAAATCTTTAGTGCATGGACCACATTGCCAGTTCTAAGTCATGAGTTGGGTAGTTCAACTCATGTGGCCTAAGTTGTCGTGATCGTGGCTATTACCTTCTCTTGCATCAATCGCAACCAAGTCCATTTTGTAAGCATCGGTATAGATAACATATTCCTTGTTGGTCTGGGACGACTAACACGGTGCACTAGTCGGTTCTCTTTTAACGTTTGAAACTTGCCTCACACTCATGATCCATGTGAATTTGATCCCTTTCGGAGTAGGCTGTGTCGTTGGCCTTGCTATCTTGGAGAATCCTTCAATGAATCTCTGTAGTAGCGACTAATCCGGAAACTCAGATTTCGTTTTGGTGGTGGCGCTTTCCATCCTTATATGACCTCGACCTTTGCGGATCAACTTTTATTCCTTCCGACCTGATGTGTCCAAGGAATATTACTTCTTTAAGCCAAAATTCACACTTGCTGAATTTAGCATAAAGTTGTTCGGCTCGTGGGGTGCATGTACTTCGTTCTCAAATGTTCTCTTCGTTCTTTGAATAGATGAGAATATCATCTATAAAGACCAAGACAAACTTATCCAGTATGGATGGAACACTAGGTTCATAAGATCCATAAACATGGCGGTGCGTTAGTTAGTCGACGGCACTACTACAAACTCGTAGTGGCCATACCTTGTTCGAATGCCGTCTTTGATATATCCTGGGTGTACCTTTAGCTGATGGTAGCTCGATTTAAGATCGATTTTATAGAATACGCTTGCACCTCTCAACCGATCGAACAAATCGTCTATCCTTGGTAGCGGTATTTGTTCTTAAGCGTCAATTTGTTTAATTTCATAATCGATGCACATTCTTAACGAACCATCCTTTTCTTGACAAATAGGACAAAGCGCCTCCATGGTGAAACACTGGCTAATAAAACCAAGTCGATAAATCTTAAATTTGGATTTTCAACTCTTGAGTTCCTTGGGTGCCATTCATAGCGCTTTTGATCACGGGGTCGATCCCGGCTCCGGATCAGTGTGAACTCTAGTTGCCTATCTGGGGGTAGTCACGGTAATGTCTCGGGAAGGCGATGAAATTCTGAACAATTTCCACGTCTTGACCTTCACTCCGTCTTTCCTCTCCATTTAGATACGAGAATGTTGACATTCCTTCTTGTTCATCATTCTCCGGGCTTGGGTGAGGATATTATTGGATTTTCTTTCCCGTACTAATCCCGTAGAAATTGTAGCTTCTTTTCCGGTGGTTGCATCGAAATTCTTCTATCCTTGCATAAGATCGTGGAATGGTTTTTAACCAATCCATTCCTAGGATTATATCTACATCCCCATGGGTATTACGTTCAAGTTATTGCTAGAACCTTAATTGAGCCTAAGTTCAATTCTAAGTTCGAAACAAGCACGTATGTGATCATAATACCTCCTATAGGTGTTGAGATTCTCATTTCTGATTTGTTTCCTCGTGGTTAAGTTCTAACATATCAATGCATGCTTTTGAAATGAAAGAATCGAAGCACCCGTGTCGAGCGAAGTATAATAGGTATATTACAAAGTAATCCCATACCCGCTAGGTTACCTTGATTACGCTGGTTACGGCGCCTATGTAGTGCATAGGCTCGGCTGAGCTGGTTGCGACCGACGAGGTGCTTGCCTCTGTTGATTCATTGTTGTTGCCGTGGTTCTTCTTTGTCTCTGCTTAATTCTTTGTCATTCTTATTCTTGCTTGTTGGGTGGGATTAGTCTTGAATTGCCATTAATGGTTGGGCGGGGCACTGATTGATTTAGCCTCCCATGGTTTGTTGACGAATCCCGGGCATTCATTTGCATAATGGCCCCTAACGCCACACTTATAGCAAATGAGATTTCGATATACACACCCGTGTGCCTTTTGTTACATTCGGGCATGGCGAATCCTTACTATCTCTTGGGTAGGTGGAGTAAATCGGGTCTCCTCCAACCTTGCCTTGTGGAGCCATGTTATTACGCCATGGCCTCTTGTTGTTGTTGTTGAATCCTCCTCGGTTGAGGTTGTTGTTATTGGGACCTCCTTCCCATTTGCGCTTTCCTTTGTCACCGACATTTTGTGGCTTGGGTGGTGCAGATTTCTCTTGAGCATTGCAGCCTCTATGTCAATGCCCTACTAAGAGCCTCCGTATAAGTTAAGTCGCCATGACCCCTTGACGACATCCTTATTTCGTGTCTTAGTCACGCTTGAATTTTTCGACATTTCATGTCGATTATTCACTAAGTCAGGCATATCTAGACATATCATGCGAGCATTCGGTGCGTGTTCGGTGACCGACATGCTCCTGCCGAGGGTGAAAAATTCGATCTCCTTTTTGTTCCGATAGCTTTGGGAATGTACTTATCATACATTTCCGTTTTGAAGTCGTCGGTAAAGTATTCCTTTGTTCGGTCGATGTCTTTCCTTGCTTCCCACAGTCGGCCGGTCCGGTGAGTTGGAATGTCACGCAAGATAACCTTTCTTGCGTGGTACAACGAAGAAAGTCAAAGTCGTTCGATAGACCCTAACCCAGCTGTTCGGCGTCCTCGGGCTTCCCTTGCAATTGAAGGAAGGCGGGTTACGTCTTAAGAATAGCTCCTCAACCCTACGGTCGGTGGAGGTGGGGTGGTATGGGATCTCCTCACTACGCGTGGTATCTGCCTTTACCCCTGCCTCACTTCCCGGCGAGGGTGCGTGCAGGCGGCGATACGTTAGTAAAAGCGTAGTTAGTATTGAATAACGTTCATTGCGATTAATTATACATGACATCTTTATAAATCGAATCATAAAATAACTTAAGCAACCATCATTCTTATCCGCGAACTTGATGTTCATAAAAGCCCGTCTAAATTCATCATTTTATATACATATGGAAAACTTTACCTCGAAAGGACTATGCAGTATAAGTCACTAAGCGCAAAAAGAAGCTAAGCACATACTGTACTAAGTATACCACTGTAAACTACATATTGATTATAAGACGTCTTAAAATACTATGCTTCTATAACTTTGTTAACATCATTACTATATACTACACGTATACTAATATCCGTTTTCGTCCATGTTTCTGTTCACGTTTCCATGGTTCTCCCGTGCAGTTTCGTCCTCGCTTGGATCCTCTTGAGGTCTCTTCTTCTTCCGGGTCCTCTTGATTCTTCCTGAGCTTTCCTCTCGAGCACGCCTACGTGACGGTCCGACCCTCTCATCCCCTATGGCATACACATCGCGCGGGAACATAACCTTCTTGATGGCGTATGCTTCCATGTATGCCCCTCGTGATAAGGTGCCGTCATTGGTGGTGGAACCGGTGGTGCGGTCGCGTCGGGTGTCCGACGTCATAGGTGGAAGCGGCACTCCGAATGACACGGGTCGCGATGCCCTCATCACATGCTCGGGTCGATCTCCGCTTCGAGAACTTGCGCTGCGGGGTTGACCACTCGAGGAACTTCCGTATATAGCCATTCCGTGTGTCGTCACGCCAGTGTACTTCCTCGATGGGCGATAGGGCCCTCTTGGTGCGCCCTATATGCCAGAACATATATGAGATGGTCGCGAACCTTGGTAGATCTCCGATCAAATCATAGTCGATGCACGCCCGATAGATATAGTCGCCGATATTTCTCTTGCATAATCTTCCCAATCAGCTGGCGATCGGTGAGTGGCGCTGATGCCGTCATATCTATCACACCGCACATGGGCGTCCATCCATAATCGCGGATAACTCATCGAAACTCTCCTGACTGCACACCCCAACCCGTCGTAAGTGCGATGAACTTGAGGACTTCTCACGGGGTAACCTCGGCATCATCGTCCAACCGCCTCGGTGAGTAATAACGGCGGCCATCTATCACGGATAATACTAGCGTAAGTCGATCTATATCGATAGCGGATAAAGAATAGAATATATAGTTAGCGGATAAAGCAAACACATCGATAAGCAGATAAATGTTTACATCAAAGTTCTATGTTCATCTACATCATAATTTCACTTATGGGATCTCTACTTTTAACTTCCTAAGTTCTTTGTTTTTAACAAATTTTCAGTCTAACTTCAACTGTTCCTCACGAGTTCTGGAGAAAGATTCAGGATTTATGTCCTTCATATGAAATGAAGTTCGTTACGATAACAATACGTGCGAAAACCGTTTGCAAAGCGGGTTCAAGCGAATAAGAACGAGTCAAAACAAAACACTGCGCAGTGCAGTTTTGCCTGCGCGACGTGCGCCGAGAATCACTTCCTTCCGGACGATTGTGAGCTCGTGCTCTGCTTCGTGCGAGTTCCCTTACAAGATTTGTTTAGCTTCCTCTGGTCCTTATCGAACCCATCGTCTTGCACCTTTGATCCTTTCTTTTGCTTTCGTCGACTTTTCGTTTGAAACTTGAGTTCGTTTCAGTTGACTTTTCGTTCGTTTGTAAATCAATCTCACTATTGTTCTCGCAAGAGGATCAAGCTCTAGAATTCATACTTCTATGTTCAAAATGTGAGCATGCTTCTTAGAGCATCTATGTTCTTTTTAGAATAACATACCCATTTCGAATAAATTGTAAAGTTTGAATAAATATTTCAAAATCGTAACATAACACGTACTCATGCTTTAAGTAATTAAAATCACTTTTGACATTATCATGTCAACTATTTCTCATTCTTAAATAAACTCTGTCTCATATCGCGATAACTCATTATCATAAAACTTTTGACATAAAATTGTCAACTTTCCTCATAACTTTGAAAAATTCTTTTGAGTACATTCAAAACTTTCATAACTTTCACTATTTTAAAAATATGAGTTCAATTTCATTTTCAAAATTTCAAGTTCAACTGTTTCAACTTTCAACTTTCAATATCAAAGCGAGAAAATAATTTACCTCTTTTCGGTTGAGCTTGATGTGATGGAGTGTTGAGCACGGTCATTGATTTCTAGAAGTCTAGTGACTCGATCTAGACTTAACTTTTGAAAGAAGGTTTTAGGGTTCAAAGGATGACTGCTCGATACCAGCTAATAACCCTTGATCTAAAGTACGGATTAGGCGGGTTTGTTACCAACTAAACAGGATTAAGAACATAATGACCAACAACCTTTCAAGACTTGAACTATTATAGATAAACACACTACGGTTTCATACAAACTAGACCAACGGATCATTAACAAAAGTTCAATGATGCGGAGGTAATATAAGTAATATCAAAATATAATAAAGTGTTTTGAGCAGGTGAGCATGTGAATGCATATATGACGATATACATCCAAGGTGAACTATTAGCGACAAAAACTCCATTGCTCAACACTTGTCCATCCCATCGGCTATTTCAACTGCACATTTAAAACAAACATGCGGTGGTACAAGATTGCACTTAGTGGACTCATGCAAAATAATTTCATTTAATTACCTGCGCCCATAAGTATAACACGAGGATTTTAGTTGAAATAACTCGTGAATACCAAAATACTTTATCGTTTCTCAAAAGATTCGCTGTTGGGCATTTTCTCATTTCGTATGATCCGTATCATTTACATAATCGTCCATAATCGATCTCACGTCGTAAGTAAGCCTCCTTCTACCGCCGCCGTGATCGGCGAAGATGTTGCTAACGGCTCACAATCACATAGTCGGGGATTACGCGTCGACTAGGATCCACGATCGTCGATGATGTTGCTAACGGCTCACGATCACGGCCGGTGTACACGTTAATCTTAGCTGTGAATTGCATCGACTAGGATCCGATATCGATTTAAAATTGGGAGCTACCCGATAACCGATTCACATTCATAGTTGGCTCGCCCAACAACACGATAGGATACATACGTTAAAACATAAATATTTTGGGCATGTAATTGAATAACGATTCATAATCATTTTCAAGTGAAAGTTGTAAATAAATACTTTTCAAGAAAGCATCGTAAATAAAGGGTTTTGAGTAAAGCCCACCTCATACACGTAGTCTTTATACTAGGGTCTCTTTTCCACGTCAATGTCCCGTCCACGTATCACCTTTACGTAAGAATCATTTTAGTGCGTCGGTCACGCTCGATGAGACGAACATAGTCTATAACGTTTCTACGTGATCAAATAAGGTTAACGTCGGACTTAATTTGACGTTTCCTAATCAATTGATGTCGATTATGAAATTTCTCAACATATAAAGGGTATTTTACCTTTTTAGTATATAATGTACGTTTTAATGTACTTATGTAACGTAAGTAGCATTGTTACTAAACGCATTTACGCCACATTGATCACACATTATCGAATTGCGTGCCCGTTGACCTTGGTCAACGATTTTGGTCAACTATTTTGACCAAGTCAACCAAAAGTCAACAATTTTGACTTTGGTAAACAAAAAGTCAACATTTTGACTTTTTCAACTATTTATGAAATTCTTATCATTTTATGTGCAATTCTTGTTCCAAAAATTCCTATAAACTCATACTATGTCTAAAACATTATTTTAGATCATAATATGTAATTATACTTGATAAAATAAATTTATAACATTATTACACATATTATGACATTTTCGGTAATTACAAATTAAATAGCTTAGACTTGTGCAAAAATTCTTATAAATTCACATGTCACACTATTTTATCATGTGATTAATAATATGTAATTACCTTAGTCAAATAAAATTTATACACCATGGTCTTATAACATATAGTTTTCGGTTCCTATAATTAACCCATCAAATGATTTTTAAAAATTCCAATAAATTCATATAACAATTATTCACCCTCAACTATGCTTACTATAACATAATTGTTATTTATTATGAACTATTGAATTTAATTTACCTAAGTCATGTTTGAAAATTTCAACTTAGGTCCAAATAATATTTATAAATTCCAATAAATTCTCACAACCATATATTATGAATCTACACACTTAATATGCTATTATATCACTTAAATATGATTTATATCACAACATTATAACTTATATATATATTTTCGGTATTCAACAAATTATAGGCTATAGTTTTCCAAAAATCCTACATAAATTCATATAAGCATAATTAATACCCTAGATCATGATTCCATGCTTAAATCAACAATTAAAAATTAAAATCATCAACATATAGCACCCCTAAGTTTTCGGTCCCAACATTAAATTTAATAGCATGCTTAATTTCATGATATAATTAATATACATGCTTAATAACATAGTATAAACATAATATCTAAACATATTAACACAAGATCTAAAATTTTGAAAATGATATATATAAACTAAGATCATAACTTAAAATTTAATCTGATTTAAATTCGAAAATTTAAGTATGTATCGAAGATCGTCGATTTCTAACCTTTAATCAGTGGATTTTGATCAAGGTTTAATTGATCTAAGTTTGGGATTGAATTTGAGGAACTCTCTAATTTTTCCTCACTATATTTTCGGTCCTAAGGGTGCAAAATGGGAGAGTGTTGTGCTTATGTTATATTTATAACACATACAACTTGTAGTATAATTATTACATAAGAAATATCTATTACAATTTGCCTAATTTTGTCAACAAAATCGGCACCTCCATAAGGTAAGAGACAAAATTTTAATTTTATCATATACAACTCATCATATCTCTTATCCCTTAATTATCAACTTGTATATTAGTTGTCATTTAATTAAATAATTTGTAACAATTAAAATATATATATAGATTTCGGCTATATCATATAGCCTAGAATGAAATTTCTATCTTAAAAATATATTATACACCATATTATATCATAATATAATTTAATTATTAATTATAGCCTAATTATTAAGAATTAAATGATTTATTCACATTTGTGCATCAATGTATCACTCTCGGCCATGATTAATTAAATAGGATGAATTTCTATTATTTTTTTATATTATATACTATATTATTATCATATTATAATTATAGTATAAAGTTTCTTTAGAAAAGTCAAATATTTCAACTCCAACAAATGGCACTATTATATAGTATGAAATTAAATATTTTTCAACCATTTTTTCAACATTTTCGGCTCTCACAATAAATGAGCCTTGGATGACTTGTTTTATTAGCTAATTAATGCTACTTTACAACTCATATATGATAAGATCCTAATCATAACATTTCATTAATTATAAGATGATATTTGTACATAAAATCATACTAAAATGGCCAAGTTTTCGCCACTTATGTACACAAGTGCACCCACACTTGTGAAACTTTTATTATACCTCATTTAGTCCTTAATGACATCATAATAATATAATAATTATCATATATCATTAATTGATTAAGAATAAAAATTAAATTGTACTTAAGAAACTCACATTTTCGAAAATCACTAAGGTAATTCCCAATATTTTATTTCTTTGTATAAAATAGCTACTACATAATTATATGACATATTATATGCCTTAGATAATAAATTTAATCATAGAAAAGTATTTAAAATAATTTAGGTCTTAAAAACCCTAATTTCGATACATATATTATTTCGAAAATTTCAAAATATGAAACATCTCATTCTTAAATTTTCTAGCATTATTTAATGATAAATAATGCCTTTATATAATAATATAATTATAGGAATTTGAATTTTATAATTCCGAGATCATATGCTAAAGTTATCGCATTTTCTCTAAACGTAGACGTTTGAAACGTCTCTAAATTCTCATAGTTTGATTATCTCTAAAATGTTCAAAATAAAGTTTGTTACAACTTTATTTATTCCTATAATAATAGAATTTCAAAATTGCTTAAGCGCTTAATAATATCAGAAGACGAAACGTCGAATTTATTCAACGTTGAAAATTACGCTCAAGGAATATTTAGAAATTATATTCCTTAATTCACTAAGCCTTAGTGAATCTCATACAGAAATTATCCAATTATGCTTGGTCAAAGTCAAGAGTTGACTAATTAAGATTTTAATTATCGAATTAATAATGCTAATTACGAATTTATTATCGAATTGCAGTATTAAAACTACGGATATTACGAAAATTATGCTCTAGTTCAATCTCATCTCCAATTCTTTCTTTAACTAATTCAATTTGGAACTTGGAATCTCTATCAAATATGAAAGATTTTGGTATTCTATGTAAACGCGATTTATTTTTTGTGTTTTACTAAGCTAGTTTATCGATTCATAAGTGATCCGAATAGGTTAAATAATGAGAGCATTTAATCATCGATCCACTACTACTCATATAGTAGTGTTACTTCTTTCGACTTTGATAATCTGTTACAAACTTCATTACTATGTCATCCCATTCCCACGGGTATCTCCAAAGGCTATAACTTCCCTAAGGTTGTTCGAGGTAACGCTTTTACTTGATGACAAACAAGACAAAGATTCACTAATGAGACTATATCTTGTTTCAACTCTTTCCATCAAAACTTTCCTCATAAGTCTTGATACATCTTAGTCTTCGCTGGATGGGTGGTATAAGGATATCACGAGCTTCACTCATGATTTCATTCCTTAACTCATTATTGTTGGGAACACGATCCTTCCTTAAACAATATGACATTAGCATGTGCTTCTCAAGCTCTTTCGCCTTTATTTCCTCAATTCTTTCAACGTTCTCTTCTTTTCTTGCTAAAAGACGTCCTTATTTGGATTAACTTTCACGATTTAAGACCCCGCCTACTACGTGTGCCTTTCTTGGGTGATATTTTACATCACGATTGTAGTCTTTACCAATTCGAGCCATCTCTTCTCATGTTCAAAACTCTTGCTCAAGAAGTATTTCACACTTTATGATTGGTGAAGCTCTCACACCTCACTTCTAGGTGGTATCTTCAAACTTAATCCGTGTATTTCTATTGCTAGTTCTAAGTTGTGAGAGGGGTAGTTCTATTCTTGCACTGCTTCAACATTAACCGAATCTACTTTAATTTCTTCTGAAGACACGATGTGTCTAAGGAACATTACTTCTTTAAGCCAAACTTCTCATTTACCAGACTTGGCAAGAACTTGCTCGATTCTTTAAGGTTTATAAGATAATTCTCAGTGTTACTTATGTTCTTCCTTTCTCTTTGTATGGATAAGGATATCTCTTATGAAAACTAAGACAAATTTATCTAAGTAAGGGTGGACCACTCGATTTTTTTAGGCTCATGAATATGGCTAGTACATTTGTTAGTCCGAACGGCTTAACTATAAGCTCATAGTAGCCATAACTTGTTCGCAAGCCATTTTGGGTACATTGTCAGCTTGTACCTTCAGCTGATGACATCCTTATTTAAGATCGATTTTCGAGGACAATTTTACTTCTTTCAACTAATCGAGCAATCGTCTAACATTGGTGGTGTATACTTGTTCTTAAGCATCAATTAGTTTAATTCTTGATAGTCAATGCGTATTCTTAAACAACCATCCTTTTTCTTGGTAAACAAGCCGGGTGTTTTCCAAGGTGATATACTAGGTTTGATAAAACTTAAATCCTATAATTCTTTGATTTGGTCCTTTTGTCCTTCCAACTTCCTTGAAGCCATTCATTATCGTGCTTTTAATACGGGCTAATCGTGGTTCTAGATTCATAGATAATCTCTAGTTACCTATCGGGGTAATTCTTGGTAAATTGCTAGGAAAGCGTTTGCAATTCTTAGATAATTTCTATATCCTTGATCTTTATCTCGCTTTCTCCTTTGGTTAGATAACCAAGGAATGGTCGACATTCTTCCTTATTCATCATTCTCTTTAGAGGTAGTGTGGGTATTATTGAATTTTCTTCTCTATGTTGATTCCATAGGACTCGTAGTTCCTCGATCGGAAAATGGTACGTACTTTTACTTTTCTTGCAAAGGATCGAGAATGAGTTTCACTCATCATTCTCTTTTTTTTTAGGTCGTATCTCACATCTTCTATAGGTATTACGTTCAAGTCATTTTGCTAAACCTTAAGTGATCCTAGGGTCAATTCTAAGTTCGAGCAACAAGCTTGACAATCTTAGTTCCTTCTATGTGTGAAATGATTCTCATTTCTGAATTGCTTATTCCAACTTAGGTTCTATTGTATCTCACGCATGCTCTTGTGTTGAAAGATATGACGACTTGTATTGAACAAAAGTATTACGGTATGATGAAGTTTCTTATACCTTCTAGGTTTCCTTGGTTTTGTTCATTCGATCCTTGGTATAGGGCATAAGTTCTAGCTTGTGTTGGTTGTGGTCGCCTTTGTCGCATTGTGACCGATAATTGGGCTGATATTGTATAGCCTTAGTGATTTGGTTTGGCCTGTGGGTTGGGTTTCCCTATTCCTTCCCAAGGCGTACTCCTAGCACTCATTCGCGTAATGGCCCCTCACGCCACATTTATAGCAACCAAGATTGCTGCTAGACATTTACTTACGTGTGGTCTATGACATTTTTGAGAGAGGAACTCTTATTTTCCTTATGATGCCATGTTTCTTTCCATGGTCTTTTGTTGTTTATACTCCCAACATTTCCTTGGTTGTAATCACTAAGATTACCTTCCCATTTCCTCTCGCCTTGTCACTAGCATTATGCGATCGAGTGGGAGAAGCTTATCCTCTCGGCATTGTCGCCTCAATGTCTAAAGCCGACTAAGAGCTTCAGATACGTTAAATCTCCATGACTGGCAAGAGACATTCTTATTTCATGCCTTAGACCAAACCTAAATTTCTCTGACATTTTCATGTCAGTATTCACTTGGTCCGAAGCGTACCTTGACATATCACAAAAGAGGGGGTCGTACTCGCCATCGACATCTTCTCTTGCTTAAGATTGAAGAATTCGATTTCCTTTTTCTTCCTATAGCTCTTGGGAATGTATTTCTCAAACATTTCCATCTTAAAATCTTCCCAAGTGAAGGAGTCCATTTGTTCTGGGGTTAATGTCTTTCTTCTCGCTTCCCACCAGAAGTCGGCAGGTCCAGTAAGTTGAAAAGTAACACAAGACAGTCGTTCTTGTGTTGTACAACGGAGAAAATCTAAAATTCTCTCTATTGCTCTTACCCATTGCTCTGCCTCATCAGGACTTCCTTTTCCGTCAAAGGTAGGCGGATTTTTCCTAAGGAAAAGTTCCTCGATTCTACGATCAGGTAGAGGTGGGGGTGGTTGTGGTATTTCTTCTTCGGGCTGTGGGACTCTGCCCCTTCTCCCACCTCTTCCTCTAATTTCTTGCTCAAGCTCGCTGTCACGACCCGACTACCTAATCGTGTAATTAGCCGTGACTGGGTTAAGAAGAAAATTTAACGACCACGGCTCAAACATATGTCAAGAGAAAAGACTAATATAACTTTTGGCATAATAAATCTAACATTTACGGTTTCAAGAAGTGAAATGTAAAGTAGGTTTCTAGGAATGTTTTGTCAACAAGAAGAATTTATCAATGATTTAAAACAAGGAATGACAACGATTTCAACGAATGATATTGAATCCAACGATAACCATTCGAACATTCAAAGAATCCTTGTTCATCGAACATTCGACATGATCACTTTATCATATCGTAACATATAAGCGTGTAAGGTCAAAGCTTAACGAACGTGGTTGAGAATATGTATGAAGACATAACTCTCGGGCAACAAAACATGTTAATAACAATAGAACAACTTTAATATGAATCAACATTTAAAGAAGCTCCTTTGCTAAAGATTCGATTCCAAAGATTCTCTCACTCAACCACGCATATTTAGAAATATATGCATGTGAGTACAAAATGCACTCGGTGGGTATACGCCAAAACATTTAAAACTTTGCCCTGTGGCTATAGACTTGACTTGCCATAACATATACTTTCATAAACAAATACTTACTTGCTTTCATATCATCATAATCATATGCATATGCATGTATCATGTTTGCATGCACCTTTCATCTCTCCTTCCCATATCCACGGATTCTTTCTGCGTGTTGAGAAGTAGGCCTCCTTCTCAAACACTTTAACATCACATACCCGAGTTGGACCAAGGTTCTCAACTACGGTCATACCCGACGCCGGTAAACTCTTTCTTTCTTTCTTTCCCGTGGATAGGTAGTGCATCATGCTTATGCTCATGTTCATACTCAAACTTTGGCAAGTCAATCATCTTTCAAAACAATGCAATTGTATGCATATCCTAAAATCTCATGTCATCTTTCATGCATAATCATATCATTTCAATTGAAAACATTTAAAAGCATAAGCATACTCTATAGAAAATACTATACCCACCGGATGTTCCTTAGAGCTAAGGAACAAATTTCCAATTCAATTCCATTCTTTATCCATATCTTATCCTCATAGAATGACATAAATGCCTATCAAGAGCCAAACAAGAACATTACTCATTTTGTCGTCAACACAACCATATCTTCTCAATATCAAACCTAAGACACTATGGTCTAACAAAACTCGGTCATTGCATCCTCTAACATCTTATTTACAAACCAAATCTATCGAATTTTAGACAGAACGCTTATAAAACGATCGCCAAATCAACACCGATCAACCAAACATAGCCCAAACTCCATCAATTCATCACCATATGTCTCAATATGCATAGTAAACCCAACAACAAGCTTCACTCATCTCATCTTAGCCAACAACCGAAAATCCCCTTAAGACGTCACTTAGGGTCTAAAGTCGAAAATTCACGTGAGACGTCATCTAATACCAACGAACCTATATACATGCTCAACTATCATTAAATAACATCATTTTATCAATAAGACATAAAGATCAAAGCTTTGGCTTTGAAAACAATTTTTCTCCGACAAACTAAAATTTTACCGTTTTTGAATACGTCGGCGGAAAAAATCCGAATAAATCATTTTAAGCATTATTTATATCATAGAATCAAAATATGAAGTCAAAATGATCAAATAAAAATCATAAATCCAACATTATAACACTTAGGGTTTCGGCCCTTTTGGGAAATTTTGTATAATTTCGATTTCAAACGTTTTTCTTGTTCCAAACACGTTTATATCAATCCAATAACACATATATGGAGTAAATTCAATCATAACAACATCATAAATTTAAGATCAAGGGCTGCCCTTTTCGAAAATTTCATGAAACTTCAGTTAAATAATATATACTTTACAATTTCAACGTTAAACAATACATAGACGTCGAATCTATCGTAATAACATGAAATAATTAAACAAAACATCATCCTTCATATTTTCAGCATAAGAACCGAAAATTTAAGTAGAGCATAGGTTCATATTTTAAAAATTTCAAACCGTAGATATGTTCTCGATGCGAGATTATACCTTTATTCAAGACCGATTGAAAATCCAACTGATTCGGATCTTCCTATTTTTTGAATCCCAAATTCTGAAAATTAGTGTGTGAAAATGTGTGTGTGAGTGTGTGTGATCGTGAGTGAGGAGAGAAATGAGGGTGATCATGTTTTAAAAATAAATTAGTAAGGGTAAAATAGTAATTTCACATTATCAATTTATTTTTCTTTTATTTTCAAAACAAAATGGTGGCAACACACCATTTTCTAGAAATTCCATAAAATAATTCCCATATTTTATTCTTGAATTTTCGGAATTAATAAAATAATAATAATAATAATGTATTTTTATGTAATTTTCCAAAATATGCTAGAAAATTCCATAATTAATTCCCAAAATTCCAAAATTGAATCTTATTTTCTTAACACTTTAAACTCATCATTTTCATCAATATAAAGTCCCAAAACTATAAAATATATAATAGGGACTCACTTTATAGAAATAAAGATTTAATTCCATTTTATACAAACAATGGAATTAAATATTCCATTTATTCTTAAATCCTTCAAAATCACTTTCTAAATTTTCCATCATCAAAATCATTAAAATATAATAATTAAAATTATTTTGACCTTAAAACCATTTTAATTATTTTGCTCTTCATCCGAGCTTGATCGGCAAAGCCGACGCGTCCTGGCGTAGATTTTTAATTTCTCAATTTTCTGAAATCAAGACTTATTTGAGCATGTATATATCATCTTAAGACCCTTGGAATCTAGGTCTTCTTATCCTAAATAAGATCTGAGAATCTTATCTCAGATTCTGCCTCGATTCTATCGTCTCAACTAGAAGCTTAACACAAAAGCTTCTATCTTAACAAATCCTTTCATAAGGATGCAATGCCCTTCTTATTAAGCTCTTACTCACGAGCTAATCTACCTTGTAAATATGGGGTATTACATTCTCACCCCTTACAAAAATTTAGTCCTCGAAATTTGTGCGTCAACAAAAGCTCGAGTCTTCTCTTTATTGATCTTCAACTTCCATGTCTATTTAAGGCGATTACGGCTTTCTTTCGTAGCTTAAATCTTGTTCACTAACATTTGTTCTCTTGATGTATAATGTGTTTTGGATTAAACACATATCTCTCGAATGCGACATATAGAGCACATCGCGAATATTTTGAATCTCTGAGCCAATGCTAATCTGCAGACGACTAGCCGATCTTTCTTGAATCTCGTACCATTCGATACATCATGATAACTTCTTCAATTGCGTTTTGAATAAAGCGACAATCTACACTTGCTATCGTAAAGACTTTATAGGCGCCATATAAATCGTCGTTCGATCTTGTCTTCTAACGTCTGGATGGTCCATTTAAATTGACCATTTATTGCGGATAGAAAGTCGTACTAAAATTCAATCTTGTATTTATCTTTTAATAAACTCGTCCAACACGAGATGTAAACTTGGAGTCTCGTTCGAGATGATTGAGACAAGCATTCCATGTAAGCGTCCTATCTTTCGGACGTTCACTGAGCTAATGGTTAGCTCCATACCCGATAAAAATCGAATAACATAAGCGTACTTCGTGAGTCGATCGATTGTCACCTACGCTTCGATTTGGTAACCAACACGTATGTCTTCTCATCTTTTCAACTTTATAAAGAGCATCACGAATTGATCTACAGAATTCACGATCATATACTGCGATAATCTTCTTTCTTTGCTTTATGCTTGCAAACTAAATCTCTTTCGATTTGCAGAATTCCATGGTAGATATTTTTCGTACAATTCTTCCTTGAATTGCTCTCGCGTAAAAATTCTTTAAGTACTCGGAGGAAAGAACTTTCCGACGTACTCTTTATCAAAATTGTCGATCCTTTAACACTAACGATATACATAGGAGATATTCCTGATTAGAGTTCTCCAAAACTTGAAAACTTGTTCAACGAAGTGAACTCGTTCTTTAATATCAACTGGGTTATCCACTTCATTAAAGGATAAAAGATTTTGACACCGAAAGATTCTGTAATTCTATAATCGGTTTAAGAAGAGAAGGTACAAGTAAGTTTTGAAAAAATTGTGCTTTCTTATTTCTCCTCTTGAATAATGAATGAGAATTTCTTTTTACGGGTGATGTCTTGCATTACAAACGAATGCCAAAATGCAACATATTTTCTTATCCAAAATCGGAAAAAGGTTTTCAATTGAAAGCACGCGGATCGCAAAGATCTTCAAAATTGCTTATCACAAAGTTATGATGTGAAATGAAATAGTTGGATAGCAAAATGATCGTATAGATCTCAAAGAAAGGAATTTGTCTCTCGAGGACTTCCACAAACAAAGAATAACTTTGTCATCCGAGTTTGTATATGGATGCTTGGATATCTCCGACAAACACTTACGATACAATCTATGACTATCGACTTCCATTACGTCCCCAAAGGTTGTCTTAGAAAAGTACTTGGCCAATATCCAGGGTTATGGCTGTGCTGTGCCAACAATTGGTACCACTCGAGTTCATACTCAAAAATTTTAAGATACTTGGGTCTCAATGAATTAGCATGAATCTTTTCTCAAATCTCCAAAGGAGAAGTCTTGGAAACATAAGTAAATAGAATGAACTGAATCGATGTAGGAATTTCAAGAGATGCGAAAAGTTAATTACATTAATTTAGGACAATACGAAGCATTTCAACATCGAGTTCAGAATAATCAAATTGTACAAAATCTACATCAGATTCAGGTATAACTAGCTGAGCAATTGGTAAGGAAGACTCTATTTTTAGAATAAGGGCTAGTATCATGCTCAGGCATAAAAGATTTAATATCTCTGGTTTCAAGATTTTCATCATCATCATCCTCAAATGGAGAGGAAAAATTATCAATTAACCGAAGATGATGAACAACTAAGATAAATTTAGTAACATGGAGAAAATGAATCAGTAGGAGGGGGTTCGAGTATACAAAATATTGAAATTTGATGGTAACTAGGAGTCTGGAGAATCAATTTGTTTAATACAAGAAAGCCAGACTCAATATGATTAATGGCAACAGCAACAACCCAATCTTGCCACTCTTTAGGCAATAAAGGGATCAACTGAAATTTTCTATCAAATCTCGATACGTCTTAATCAAATGTCTCTTTCCACAATCGATAGAATCAAACGAGAAATTCGTCCAATATGAGCTACTCGTTCGACGCATATAGATAGAAATTCTCTTTGATCTTTACTGACGAAAATAAACGAAACGACGACAAACGTCATGGCGACAAACAAGTCGTTCTCTTCCGAACTATCAGGACGATCCTCGCCATCGTAGATAAAACAATACTCAAACTCTTGCGGAAACATATTCATATTACTCTGCCATCTCTTCTCAGAACTTCTTTTCATCTTTAATTCGATGAGCAATAACTCATTTCAATCATACATTCTCGTATAGCAATTCATTCATTAAAGCGTATACTCAAACATTATCTGAGATAACCATAATCATCATACTCATAAACATAATCATAATCATAAACTTTTACCTGGTGAGCTAGAGACGATGGAACCGAATCCTGAGCTTCTCTTAAGAACAACTGACTCTTTACTCATATTCTTATTCAGAATCAAACAAGCGATTCCATAATTCATATTCTCAAGGTAGAGTCAAACAACCGACTCATAACTCAAATTCTCAAATAGAATCATTTCAAAGAATTCACATATTCAAGGTACACAAACCGCACAAGACCTCAAAATTCACAAGATTTACATGCTCGATTTCAACATTGTGCACAAAGCGCTCAATTTACAAAGGCTCACAGAGTTCGAATTCAAAGCGCTCTGATACCATTCTGTCACGACCCGACTACCTAATCAGGTAATTAGGCCGTGACTCGGGGTTAAGAAGAAAATTTAACGACCACGGCTCAAACATATGTCAAGAGAAAAGACTAATATAACTTTTGGCATAATAAATCTAACATTTACGGTTTCAAGAAGTGAAATGTAAAGTAGGTTTCTAGGAATGTTTTGTCAACAAGAAGAATTTATCAATGATTTAAAACAAGGAATGACAACGATTTCAAGGAATGATATTGAATCCAACGATAACCATTCTGAACATTCAAAGAATCCTTGTTCACTGAACATTGGACATGATCACTTTATCATATCAGAACATATAAGCAGGTAAGGTCAAAGCATAGCGAAGCGTGGTTGAGAATTATGTATGAAGACATAACTCTCTGGGCAACAAAACATGTTAATAACAATAGAACAACTTTAATATGAATCAACATTTAAAGAAGCTCCTTTGCGCAGCATTCGATTCCAGCATTCTCTCCAGCTCAACCTGCATATTTAGAAATATATGCAGGGCGTGAGTCAAAATGCACTCGGTGGGTATCGTGAAAACATTTAAAACTTTGCCCTTAGGGCTATAGACTTGACTTGCCATAACATATACTTTCATAAACAAATACTTACTTGCTTTCATATCATCATAATATCATATGCATATGCATGTATCATGTTTGCATGCACCTTTCATCTCTCCTTCCCATATCCACGGATTCTTTCTGCGTGTTGAGAAGTAGGCCTCCTTCTCAAACACTTTAACATCACATACCCGAGTTGGACCCGAAGGTTCTCAACTACGGTCATACCCGACGTCGGTAAACTCTTTCTTTCTTTCTTTCCCCGTGGATAGGTAGTGCATCATGCTTATGCTCATGTTCATACTCAAACTTTGGCAAGTCAATCATCTTTCAAAACAATGCAATTGTATGCATATCCTAAAATCTCATGTCATCTTTCATGCATAATCATATCATTTCAATTGAAAACATTTAAAAGCATAAGCATACTCTATAGAAAATACTCATACCCACCTGGATGTTCCTTAGAGCTAAGGAACAAATTTCCAATTTCAATTCCATTCTTTATCCATATCTTATCCTCATAGAATGACATAAATGCCTATCAAGAGCCAAACAAGAACATTACTCATTTTTGTCGTCAACACAACCATATCTTCTCAATATCAAACCTAAGACACTATGGTCTAACAAAACTCGGGTCATTGCATCCTCTAACATCTTATTTACAAACCAAATCTATCGAAATTTCGGCAGCGTAACGTTTATAAAACGCATCGCCAAATCAACACCAGATCAACCAAACATAGCCCAAACTCCATCAATTCATCACCATATGTCTCAATATGCATAGTAAACCCAACAACAAGCTTCACTCATCTCATCTTAGCCAACAACCGAAAATCCCCTTAAGACGTCACTTAGGGTCTAAAGTCGAAAATTCACGTGAGACGTCATCTAATACCAACGAACCTATATACATGCTCAACTATCATTAAATAACATCATTTTATCAATAAGACATAAAGATCAAAGCTTTGGCTTTGAAAACAATTTTCTCCGACAAACTAAAATTTTACCGTTTTGAATACGTCGTGGAAAAATCCGAATAAATCATTTTAAGCATTATTTATATCATAGAATCAAAATATGAAGTCAAAATGATCAAATAAAATCATAAATCCAACATTATAACACTTAGGGTTTCGCCTTTTGGGAAATTTTGTATAATTTCGATTTCAAACGTTTTCTTGTTCCAAACACGTTTATATCAATCCAATAACACATATATGGAGTAAATTCAATCATAACAACATCATAAATTTAAGATCAAGGGCTGCCCTTTTGAAAATTTCATGAAACTTCGTTAAATAATATATACTTTACAATTTCAACGTTAAACAATACATGAGCGTCGAATCTATCGTAATAACATGAAATAATTAAACAAAACATCATCCTTCATATTTTCAGCATAAGAACCGAAAATTTAAGTAGAGCATAGGTTCATATTTTTAAAAATTTCAAACCGTAGATATGTTCTCGGTACGAGATTATACCTTTATTCGAAGACCGATTGAAAATCCAACGGTCGGATCTTCCTATTTTTTTGAATCCCAAATTCTGAAAATTAGTGTGTGAAAATGTGTGTGTGAGTGTGTGTGATCGTGAGTGAGGGAGAGAAATGAGGGTGATCATGTTTTAAAAATAAATTAGTAAGGGTAAAATAGTAATTTCACATTATCAATTTATTTTTCTTTTATTTTTCCAAAACAAAATGGTGGCAACACACCATTTTCTAGAGAATTCCATAAAATAATTCCCATATTTTATTCTTGAATTTTCGGAATTAATAAAAATAATAATAATAATAATGTATTTTTATGTAATTTTCCAAAATATGCTAGAAAATTCCATAATTAATTCCCAAAAATTCCAAAATTGAATCTTATTTTCTTAACACTTTAAACTCATCATTTTCATCAATATAAAGTCCCAAAACTATAAAATATATAATAGGGACTCACTTTATAGAAATAAAGATTTAATTCCATTTTATGCAAACAATGGAATTAAATATTCCATTTATTCTTAAATCCTTCAAAATCACTTTCTAAATTTTTCCATCATCAAAAATCATTAAAATATAATAATTAAAATTATTTTTGACCTTAAAAACCATTTTAATTATTTTGCTCTTCATCCGAGCTTGATCGGCAAACGCCGACGTCACAAAAACGTAGATTTTTAATTTCTCAATTTTCTGAAATCAAGACTTATTTGAGCATGTATATATCATCTTAAGACCCTTGGAATCTAGGTCTTCTTATCCTAAATAAGATCTGAGAATCTTATCTCAGATTCTACCTCGATTCTATCGTCTCAACTAGAAGCTTAACACAAAAGCTTCTATCTTAACAAATCCTTTCATAAGGATGCAATGCCCTTCTTATTAAGCTCTTACTCACGAGCTAATCTGCCTTCGAAATATGGGGTATTACATTCTCACCCCTTACAAAATTTAGTCCTCGAAATTTGTGCGTCAACAAAAGCTCAGTCTTCTCTCTATTGATCTTGACTTCCATGTCGATTTAAGACGATTACGGCTTTCTTTCGTAGCTTAAATCTTGTTCACTAACATTTGTTCTCTTGATGTATAATGTGTTTTGGATTAAACACATATCTTCGTAACTTCGCGACATATAGAGCACATCGCGAATATTTTGAATCTCGAGCCAATGCTAATCTGAGACGACTAGTGATCTTTCTTGAATCTCGTACCATTCGATACATCATGATAACTTCTTCAATTGCGTTTTGAATAAAGCGACAATCTACACTTGCTATCGTAAAAGACTTTATAGGCGCCATATAAATCGTCGTTCGATCTTGTCTTCTAACGTCTGGATGGTCCATTTAAATTGACCATTTATTGCGGAGAAAGCCGTACTAAAATTCAATCTTGTATTTATCTTTTAATAAACTCGTCCAACACGAGATGTAAACTTGGAGTCTCTGTTCGAGATGATTGAGACAAGCATTCCATGTAAACGTCCTATCTTTCGACGTTCACTTGAGCTAACTGGTTAGCTCCATACCCGATAAAAATCGGAATAACATAAGTGTACTTCGTGAGTCGATCGATTGTCACCCACGCTTCGATTTGGTAACCAATACGTATGTCTTCTCATCTTTTCAACTTTATAAAGAGCATCACGAATTGATCTACAGAATTCACGATCATATCTTTGCGATAATCTTCTTTCTTTGCTTTATGCTTGCAAACTAAATCTCTTCGATTTGCGAGAATTCCATGGTAGATATTTTTCGTACAATTCTTCCTTGAATTGCTCTCGCGTAAAATTCTTTAAGTACTCGGAGGAAAGAACTTTCCGGCGTATCTTTATCAAAATTGTCGATCCTTTAACACTAACGATATACATAGGAGATATTCACGATTAGAGTTCTCCAAAACTTGAAAACTTGTTCAACGAAGTGAACTCGTTCTTTAATATCAATTGGGTTATCCACTTCATTAAAGGATAAAAGATTTTGACACGAAAGATTCTGTAATTCTATAATCGGTTTAAGAGAGAAGGTCAAGTAAGTTTTGAAAAAATTGTGCTTTCTTATTTCTCCTCTTCGAATAATGAATGAGAATTTCTTTTACGGGTGATGTCTTGCATTGCAAACGAATGCCAAAATGCAACATATTTTCTTATCCAAAATCGGAAAAAGGTTTTCAATTGAAAGCAGGCCAGATCGCAAAGATCTTCAAAATTGCTTATCACAAAGTTATGATGTGAAATGAAATAGTTGGATAGCAAAATGATCGTATAGATCTCGAAAGGAATTTGTCTCTCGAGGACTTCCACAAACAAAGAATAACTTTGTCATCCGAGTTTTGTATATGGATGCTTGGATATCTCAGACAAACACTTACGATACAATCTATGACTATCGACTTCCATTACGTCCCCAAAAGGTTGTCTTAGAAAAGTACTTGGCCAATATCCGGGGTTATGGTACGTCTTGTGCCAACAATTGGTACCACTCGAGTTCATACTCAAAATTTTAAGATACTTGGGTCTCGATGAATTAGCATGAATCTTTTCTCAAATCTCGAAGGAGAAGTCTTGGAAACATAAGTAAATAGAATGAATTGAATCGATGTAGGAATTTCGAGAGATGCGAAAAGTTAATTACATTAATTTAGGACAATCTGAAGCATTTCAACATCGAGTTCGAATAATCAAATTGTACAAAATCTACATCGATTCGGGTATAACTAGTGAGCAATTGATAAGGAAGACTCTATTTTTAGAATAAGGGCTAGTATCATGCTCGGGCATAAAAGATTTAATATCTCTGGTTTCAAGATTTTCATCATCATCATCCTCAAATGGAGAGGAAAAATTATCAATTAACCGAAGATGATGAACAACTAAGATAAATTTAGTAACATGGAGAAAATGAATCAGTAGGAGGGGGTTCGAGTATACAAAATATTGAAATTTGATGGTAACTAGAGTCGGAGAATCAATTTGTTTAATACAAGAAAGCCGGACTCAATATGATTAATGGCAACAACAACCCAATCTTGCCACTCTTTAGGCAATAAAGGGATCAACGAAATTTTCTATCAAATCTCGATCGTCTTGATCAAATGTCTCTTTCCACAATCGATAGAATCAAGCGAGAAATTGGTCCAATATGAGCTACTCGTTCGGCGATATAGATAGAAATTCTCTTTGATCTTTCTTGATTTAAAATAAGCGAAACGACGACAAGCGTCATGGCGACAAACAAGTGGTTCTCTTCGAACTATCGGGACGATCCTCGCCATCGTAGATAAAACAATACTCAAACTCTTGCGGAAACATATTCATATTACTCGCCATCTCTTCTCGAACTTCTTTTCATCTTTAATTCGATGAGCAATAACTCATTTCAATCATACATTCTCGTATAGCAATTCATTCATTAAAGCGTATACTCAAACATTATACGAGATAACCATAATCATCATACTCATAAACATAATCATAATCATAAACTTTTACGGTGAGCTAGAGGCGATGGAACCGAATCTTGAGCTTCTCTTAAGAACAATCGACTCTTTACTCATATTCTTATTGAATCAAACAAGCGATTCCATAATTCATATTCTCAAGGTAGAGTCAAACAAGCGACTCATAACTCAAATTCTCAAATAGAATCATTTCAAAGAATTCACATATTCAAGGTACACAAACCGCACAAGACCTCAAAATTCACAAGGATTTACATGCTCGATTTCAACATTGTGCACAACCGCTCAATTTACAAAGGCTCACGGGTTCGTAATTCAGCGCGCTCGATACCATTACATCACGACCGACTACCTAATCGGTAATTAGGCGTGACTCGGGGTTAAGAAGAAAATTTAACGACCACGGCTCAAACATATGTCAAGAGAAAAGACTAATATAACTTTTGGCATAATAAATCTAACATTTCGGTTTCAAGAAGTGAAATGTAAAGTAGGTTTCTAGGAATGTTTTGTCAACAAGAAGAATTTATCAATGATTTAAAACAAGGAATGACAACGATTTCAGCGAATGATATTGAATCAACGATAACCATTACGAACATTGAAGAATCCTTGTTCACCGAACATTGGACATGATCACTTTATCATATCGAACATATAGCGGTAAGGTCAAAGCTTGGCAACGAAACGTGGTTGAGAATTATGTATGAAGACATAACTCTCTGGGCAACAAAACATGTTAATAACAATAGAACAACTTTAATATGAATCAACATTTAAAGAAGCTCGCTGCTGACATTCGATTCCACATTCTCTCACTCAACTGCATATTTAGAAATATATGCGCGTGAGTCAAAATGCACTCGATGGGTATCGCGAAAACATTTAAAACTTTGCCCTTAGGGCTATAGACTTGACTTGCCATAACATATACTTTCATAAACAAATACTTACTTGCTTTCATATCATCATAATATCATATGCATATGCATGTATCATGTTTGCATGCACCTTTCATCTCTCCTTCCCATATCCACGGATTCTTTCTGCGTGTTGAGAAGTAGGCCTCCTTCTCAAACACTTTAACATCACATACCCGAGTTGGACCCGAAGGTTCTCAACTACGGTCATACCCGACGTCGGTAAACTCTTTCTTTCTTTCTTTCCCCGTGGATAGGTAGTGCATCATGCTTATGCTCATGTTCATACTCAAACTTTGGCAAGTCGATCATCTTTCAAAACAATGCGATTGTATGCATATCCTAAAATCTCATGTCATCTTTCATGCATAATCATATCATTTCAATTGAAAACATTTAAAAGCATAAGCATACTCTATAGAAAATACTCATACCCACCGGATGTTCCTTAGAGCTAAGGAACAAATTTCCAATTCAATTCCATTCTTTATCCATATCTTATCCTCGTAGAATGACATAAATGCTATCGAGAGCCAAACAAGAACATTACTCATTTTGTCGTCAACACAACCATATCTTCTCAATATCAAACCTAAGACACTATGGTCTAACAAAACTCGGGTCATCAGATCCTCTAACGTCTTATTTACAAACCAAATCTATCGAAATTTCGGCAGCGTAACGTTTATAAAACGCATCGCCAAATCAACACCAGATCAACCAAACATAGCCCAAACTCCATCAATTCATCACCATATGTCTCAATATGCATAGTAAACCCAACAACAAGCTTCACTCATCTCATCTTAGCCAACAACCGAAAATCCCCTTAAGACGTCACTTAGGGTCTAAAGTCGAAAATTCACGTGAGACGTCATCTAATACCAACGAACCTATATACATGCTCAACTATCATTAAATAACATCATTTTATCAATAAGACATAAAGATCAAAGCTTTGGCTTTGAAAACAATTTTCTCCGACAAACTAAAATTTTACCGTTTTTGAATCGTCGGTAGGAAAAATCCGAATAAATCATTTTAAGCATTATTTATATCATAGAATCAAAATATGAAGTCAAAATGATCAAATAAAATCATAAATCAACATTATAACACTTAGGGTTTCGCCCTTTGGGAAATTTTGTATAATTTCGATTTCAAACGTTTTCTTGTTCCAAACACGTTTATATCAATCCAATAACACATATATGGAGTAAATTCAATCATAACAACATCATAAATTTAAGATCAAGGGCTGCCCTTTTGAAAATTTCATGAAACTTCGATTAAATAATATATACTTTACAATTTCAACGTTAAACAATACATGAGCGTCGAATCTATCGTAATAACATGAAATAATTAAACAAAACATCATCCTTCATATTTTCAGCATAAGAACCGAAAATTTAAGTAGAGCATAGGTTCATATTTTAAAAATTTCAAACCGTAGATATGTTCTCGATGCGAGATTATACCTTTATTCGAAGCCAGATTGAAAATCCAACGATCGGATCTTCCTATTTTTGAATCCCAAATTCTGAAAATTAGTGTGTGAAAATGTGTGTGTGAGTGTGTGTGATCGTGAGTGAGGAGAGAAATGAGGGTGATCATGTTTTAAAAATAAATTAGTAAGGGTAAAATAGTAATTTCACATTATCAATTTATTTTTCTTTTATTTTCAAAACAAAATGGTGGCAACACACCATTTTCTAGAGAATTCCATAAAATAATTCCCATATTTTATTCTTGAATTTTCGGAATTAATAAAATAATAATAATAATAATGTATTTTATGTAATTTTCAAAATATGCTAGAAAATTCCATAATTAATTCCCAAAATTCCAAAATTGAATCTTATTTTCTTAACACTTTAAACTCATCATTTTCATCAATATAAAGTCCCAAAACTATAAAATATATAATAGGGACTCACTTTATAGAAATAAAGATTTAATTCCATTTTATGCAAACAATGGAATTAAATATTCCATTTATTCTTAAATCCTTCAAAATCACTTTCTAAATTTTCCATCATCAAAATCATTAAAATATAATAATTAAAATTATTTTGACCTTAAAACCATTTTAATTATTTTGCTCTTCATCCGAGCTTGATCGGCAAAGCCGACGCGATCAAAACGTAGATTTTAATTTCTCAATTTTACGAAATCAAGACTTATTTGAGCATGTATATATCATCTTAAGACCCTTGGAATCTAGGTCTTCTTATCCTAAATAAGATCCGAGAATCTTATCTCGATTCGCCTCGATTCTATCGTCTCGACTAGAAGCTTAACACAAAAGCTTCTATCTTAACAAATCCTTTCATAAGGATGCAATGCCCTTCTTATTAGCTCTTACTCACGAGCTAATCTGCCTTGAAATATGGGGTATTACACTGCGTCTAAGCGCATTCGGAATTACAAAGATGTAATTAGCATTCGCATAATGCTTATCGTAATTTATACATAACATCTTCATGCGAACCCCATCATAATCGATTTTAGTAAAACCATTCACCCTCTTCATGCTCACCATCCGTGGTTTCATGAAAGTTTCAATTTACTTGAAAACAACTTTGTTTAAACACGATCATAAGGCGGAGGTATAACGAGTTGACTTGTTAAGCGAGAATACAATTATCTATTACATCTCCATCTAGAATAATCTCTTGTACTTCCAACTTTAGACTCATCCAACCTATTAACGAGGGTGTAAGGACAAACAACTATCTTCAAAGATAAGTTGTAATCTCTCGTTAATTTAATAAGAGGTTATATCGAGGATACCATATGCTTTTTCTTTACTTTTACTCTAGCACTCGATGCTCAAGAGTATCTTGTTCATAACTTAATCATCATACACTCACGTGGAGGTATAACTTTACTATCATCAGAACTGGGAAAGCCCATCAAGGGTCGACCACCTTTGTATATCACAAAAATAATATCTCGTCTCATCGAGAACTTCTTTACATCATATCTTGATGTCTATCACTCTACTAATTGAAACTTAGGTGACAAAATGGTGACCTATTTCTTACTTATTGGTTTCAAGGATTTGAAAAGAATTCGTTATGACAACTTGCAAGAGTGCGGGTTTATAACAACTACGAAGGTTTTGAAACAATATGTTCTTTGAATTGTATAATTGGGAGATAGGGTCCGAAAACCGAATAACAATTTAGATTTCTTTGGTCATATGGGGTGGCGGACCGTCACAAATACTTTCCAGTCACATGGAGGTTTGATTTGAAGGAGCTTCATGAAATTTTACGGTTGCAAACTTCTTTCGAGAAAAATGAGGATTGATTGATATATCAATCAAAACTAGGTCATAGAGTTAAACTCGATGGCGAATTTGGGTTATGAAGAAAATTTGAAACCTTATACAACTTATTCTAGTTGTCATCCACGGTTCTCATGTACACATATGCTATAGCTTCTCATATATTATTGGGAATCTACTCTAGTAGCATTCTAAGATTCATGTCTCACTATAGGGTTCTCGTTGTTCTCATTATTCAATTTGAAATTCTTATTTCTTTCATAAAGTTCTTGCTCAAAGCAAATTCGAGGACTAACTTTAACAGTTTCTCACGAATTTTGGAGAGGATTCAAGTTTCTTCCTTCATACGAAATCAATCTCGTTGTGATAGGGTATGTGAGTGAAAACCGTTTGCAAAGCGGAGTTCATCTGAAAGAGAATGGGTCAAAACAAAACACTGCACAATGCGGTTTTCTTCCTGCGCGCCAGCGCGTAGACATTTCATGCGGGCGAATATGAGCTAATGCTCCGCCTTGTGCGCGTTTTATTCTAAAATTCGTTTAGCTTTCTATGTTCCATATCGTACCCATGCATCTTGCTCCTTTGGTTTCCTCTTTGCTCTCGTCATTCTTTTGTTGAAAACTCGAGTTGCTTTCAAGTGACCTTTTCGTTTATTCACAAGTCACTATTCGCTATTGTTCTTGCTTTTCAACTCGAGATTCTAATTTGATCTCGTTTACGTCTCATGATGACTAAAATTCTCATAGTTCTCTTTTATGTTCTTTCACAAAGAGATCATGCGACTTAGCGATCTATGTTCTTTTGGGATGACATACCCATCATCAAAATAACTGGAAATTTCAGAACTTAAAACATTCATAACATAATTCTTTCATAATAATCATGCTCATTGAATTTCATGAATTCAAAGATTTTACTTTTGACATAACAATGTCAACACTTTCTCATATAACATAATCATACGTTGGTAGCGAACCAACATCTTTCTCATCAAAAATTCTCATTGAATTCCACGAATTCAATGATTTCTGCAGTCCCATACCTGCATATTCTAGGAATCTCCTTATTTCAAAACTTTCATTTTCTTGAAAAATCATTTTACTTTAATAACTTTTACTTTCAAACTTCTTATTCTCATTTTCAAAACTCGAAAAATCATTTACCTCTTTCCCGGTTGAGCTTGATGTGATGGAGTGTTGAGCATAGTCAGCTGATCTCTAGAAGTCTAGTGACTCAATCTAGACTCAACTTTTGAAAGAAATTTTTTGGGTTTCAAGGAACGAACTGCTTTGATACCACTTTGTAACAGCCCGCCATCCCAAAGTATGGATTAGCAGGGACTGTTAATTAACACGGGATTTAAGTAAAGAATAATGATAAGGAACACTGAACGGTGTGAGGTTTGACAAATACATAACATATATATGACTTCATAATCTAGCAGCGGAAAACATGTGGAATACACATGTGACGATGTGTATCAAGTTTAACTATCGACGAAAGAGACGATCGCTCAACATTGCTTCATCCCGTCCATCACTCAACTGCATTTAAAAACAAATATGCGGTCGAGTACAAATAATACACCCGATGGACTCATTGCCAAAACATTTTCTTTAAATTACACTGCCCCATAAGTAAGGTACAAGGGTTTTAATTGAAAATGCCTTGTGCTTACTAAAACATTTTCTCATTTCAAAACATCGCTCGGCCGAGCATTTTCTCTTTGTATGATCCATATCATTCACATATCTCATATAACATCATCATTCTATAAACTCATCTCGCAACGTAGAGGTGGCCACCTTCTACGGGCGCATTGACCGGCCGAGAATTATCCTTGTAATATTCCAAAGAAACGAACATACGATTACGGTATTCTAAACCCGTAATTAGGGTTTTGCCGTATATTATCTTTTTACGACATCGAATCTTGTGATTTCGATACGATATCGTTATAACGAATTCCTTTTCATAATTCACTAAGGATTGTGATTTAAGGATTGAAATATTACGAAATGATTAGTCGATAATATTTAACGTCAAACGCGTATCGAGCGTCAGCTTTTCATGAAATTTTCTGGGCAGTGAAGCTTGGAATTAATTCCCAACTTAATTCCTTTATCAAATGGAATATATTTATTTAGTAAGTATGAACTTCTGCGACCATTTTGAGATGAGTCGTTTTGAGCGTTTGAGGCGTTTTGAGCGTTAACGTCTGAGGCGTTTTGAAAATGAGTTTAATGCTCGGAAATTATAATAATTTAATTACCTATTATTATTTTATATAATTACATTCTTAATAAACATTAAAATTAATATTTGAGTTATTAAACTCGATATTTTCGAAATTTAATTTCGAAAACCCTAATCTTGTAAATTAGGGTTTTATCACATGAAATGATACCATTAAATTATCCTATGGTATCTAAACTTTATAATATGATATATATAAGTATTATTAAGCATTAAAATCAATTTTCAAGACCTAGAACTCGATAGTTCAATTTTATAATTTCGAAAACCCTAATTTTCGAAATTAGGGTTTTATATGCTTGAAATGTGTAATAATTTTATCCTATGCTATTATTTAATATCTAAATCATATATTATGATATCACGACCCCAATCCCGACCAACCCGAACCTGATGGAGGCTTACTAATACTAGGAGTAGTATTTTAGGGATTACACGGTAAAATAAAATGCATAAGAATAAACTAACATGCTTGAAAGCGTAATATAAGTGATGTTATAATGTTTTTGAAGGTTTAGCCATTTGACCCCAAAACTTGGCCCGATCCGATGGGCCTCGATAGTTCATAACATAAAACATAAATAAAGGAGTTTCGAGTATAGCAATGAAAGTGTGTGAATACATATATGACGATATGCATTCAAGGTATAACCCAAACATTCAAGTAAATCGCCAAGGACACTAGACTCTCAACACATCCCCATCATCACCATCGAGCTCAACCGCACATTTAAAACAAACATGCAGGCTAAGTACAAGAAATTGCACTCGGTGGACTTATGCCGAAAATATTTTGATAGAATTTGGATTACCGCCAATATCGAGTAAGCCACAGTGGTTTTAGTTAAAATGCCTCAGGCTTACCAAATCATTTTCGTCAGAACATAGCCCGCCAGCATTTTTCGTGTGTATGGTCCGATCTCATAGTCACAATACATAATAATAATAAATAAATAAACGCCGAGAGGAGGCCTCCCATCTACGACGCCGTGACCGCCGTAATCCCGCACAAAGACACAAATACTGCAAGCATATGTTAACACAACAGAAGTTCCAACCTTCACGCCAATCCTAGCGGGCATTTGTCATCCCGCACAGACCCGACATTAAAAGGTTGGGTGCTACCACAACAATTAATATAATAGTTCCAACTATCTCCACAGCCCTACCCGGCATAACAGATAGGATCCATACACAAAACGAAATATTTTGGCGGTGTAATGCAAGAAACATTTGATAAACAATTGTAGTATGTTGTCAGAATAAATTCATTCGATATGACAAGAAGGTCATATTTTTGAAAACAAGAAGTCCATTTTGAGATAAGAAGGAAAAGGCCCACATTTTAAAGGTAAGAAGCCCACCGACTACGGTTCGTTGTAAAAGTACTAGTTCGATCGTCGTTCAAAATCCCGCTGCATGCTTCAAGGCCCACACCTTTACTAAAAAGCGAGGCTTTAGTACGTCGCTCAAGTCTATCGAGACTTACTTAAAACTTAAGATAACTTTGATATTTCATATCGATGTGAGACTGAATTCCTTAGTGAATTCAATACGCCTCTAATACGATACGATCGACTTTTCTCGCTCCTCGAGATACGCTCAACGATAAGCACGTTGATATATGGATTTCATTTATGAAATCCTTTCTTACTAATGAGGTATTATACCAATTAGTATATCTTACGCAGCATCGACGATTTACAACCGCTTAATCGCACGCTTGACTTTGAAAAGTCAACGAAGTCAACATTGGTCAACAAAGTCAATGATTTTGACTTTTAAATAGTAATTTTACTATTTTGCTTTATAAATCGAATTTAATCGATTTGAAAACGTAAAGTCCTATTTCTCGATTTATCTTGTAAATCAAGGACTTATAATTATTTTCGCATTTTTAATAATTCTTTTATAATTAAAAACAGATTTTGTTTTTAAAACGCTACAAAATGAACGCTCGCCTCAAACATAGCAATCTATGTTTATAAAATTTTGTAACATTTGAAAACTGTCCAGAATATTAATTTACCAAAAATTTATAATTAAACAGTTTTAAAAAGGATTTTAAAATCCTTTTTAATTATCGATAATTTCGATAATTAGATTAAAAATACTAAATGATCTTTGAAAAATTTTCTAAATTAATATAGTGTATTATTATACACTATGGTCCAGAATATGAATTTATGAAATTCATATAACACTGTTTTCTATTTATTTATATATATACATAAAAATATTCATGGTAATTCAAATAAATAGGGAATAATTATCCAAAAATTCCCAAAATTGGTATATACCTATAATAACATCCCAACATCAGTATATAATATTCTCATAACCCATAGTTCATCATAACTATTTATTTCAATATATAACAATATTTCACACAGAATTATAGGTAATTACCAAATAAATAGTAAATAATTTCTAAAAATTCTAAATAATTTCCAATATCAATAAACATTATATTATAACATGGTAACATCATAATATCAACCAAAACCATTTGAATCATCACCATATGGAGCTACAAGCTCTCGGCTTTTTTGAAAAAAAATGGTATTTGATTTTCAAAAATTCCAACAATTATATACTATGTTTATACACTATAGTAAAGCATTAATACACCATTGCATGTTCAAAAATAAAATCATACATCAACCTATATTTTTATAAAGCTCTCGGCCTTAATTAAAAATTAAGCATATGGTTTTCAAAAATTTAATTAAATCATATAACATATAATCAAGGTTCTAAAGCACTAATATGTCATCAGCATGCTTGAAATAAAATTATACATCAAGATACTCATATATATATGTCACGGTATTTTTTTAAAAATTAAGCTATGGTTTTTCAAAAATTCCTAAATCAATACTATAGTCTTAAATCATAACATAGATCATATATTCATCATAAAAATGCTTAGAACATGCTCGGTCACTACCATATCATTTTTAACTATTTTCGAAAATTATTTCAATACATACTATGGTTCGATTATTTCATATTCATGCTAAATCCTTACAAACATGTCATATATGATAACCTATGTTCATTTCAACATATATGTTCATATTTTGAAAATAAAAATCAACAAGAACATAGACATATCCATAGCTCATGCTCAAGAACACTTAAACACTTATATAAAAATTTCGAACACACATATAACATACATGAACATGCTCGATTATTTTCGAACAAAGATGATAAAAGTCAAAGCTTTTGTGTCTCATTTACCTCGATATGGTATGGAATCACAAGAACAATGCTAGGTATCAACCTTGGTGGAGAGAAATGGAGAAGAAAAGAGAAGAAAATATTTGAGAAATGAGAGGGTGGAGCTCTCGGTTCTTGGCAGATTTTGGGGGAGAGAGTGAAGTGTTTTGTGTGTTCAAATTGTTTGAGTGTGCATAGATAGGAGTGGGGTGAATGGAAGAGTCCCTACTCCTCTAAGCCTCTCTCTCTCTCGATTTTGCCAAGGAGAAGGAGAATCAATGCAGCCAAATGATGAGGATTTTGTGATGATAGCTAGAGCAAAAGGTAAGCCATGCATTGGGTAGAATTTGAAAAGAGAGCATGCTTGTCTCTAGTGGGCGCCGCGCATGGGGGTTCAAGGGTGTGATTTAATTTTGTTACACTATAATACTATGTATTAATCATATTATAGGTCATAGATATATAATACATGTCATAAAAATAATTAAAACATAATATATGCACACATTGCTATTACCGATCGAAAATTAGGAATAATAGGATAAAATTATAAATCACACCTATTATTGATACTCATGCCCAATTCGATCAATTATACACATATATATCATAATATATGATTTAGATATTAAATAATAGCATAGGATATAATTATTACACATTTAGAGAAATAAAACCCTAATTTCAAAATAAGATTTCAATTTTATAAAAATCATATCGATTTTAATGACTTAAAACTGATTTCATAGCTTAATAACACTCATATATATCATATTATAAAGTTTAGATATCATAGGATAATTTAATGGTATCATTTCATGTGATAAAACCCTTATTTATGTGATTAGGGTTTTCAAATTACAATTGAGATTATCGAGTTTAATAACTCAATTATCGATTTTAATAATCATTAATACAGTAATTATATAAAATAATAATAGGAAATTAATTATTATAATTTCCGAGCATTAAACTCATTTTTCAAAACGCCTCAGACGTTAACGCTCAAAACGCCTCAAAACGCTCAAATCGACTCATCTCAAAATGGTCGCAGAAGTTCATACTTACTAAGTGAATATATTCCATTTAATAAAGGAATTAAGATGGAATTTAATTCCAAGCTTCACCGCCGTAAATTTTCATGAAAAGTCGACGCTCGACACGCTGTTGACGCTTAAAAATATCGACTAATCATTTCGTAATATTTCAATTCTTTAATTCACAACCTTATCAATTATGAAAGGAATTCGTTATAACGATATCGTATCGAAATCACAAGATTCGATGTCGTAATAAGATAACATACGGCAAAACCCTAATTACGGGTTCGTAATACCGTAATCAGATATTCGCTTTTCGAATATTACATTCCACCCTCACGAAAAATTTCGTCCCGAAATTTGTATACCTTTAGAAAAATAAGTCGGGTATTTTTCCTCATTGCTTCTTCAAGTTCCCACGTGGCTTCTTCTCGTCTGTGGTGCTCCACAAAGACCTTAACTAACGGAATCGACTTGCTCCGTAGTTGCCGAACTTTGTGGTCAAGTATGGCTGCGGGTTCTTCCTTATAGCTCATGTCCGCCCGAGGATCACGCCGCCTTGGTGAATCACGTGCCTTGGGTCGTGAACGATTTTGTAATTGTGAGACGTGAAAACATTATGGACATTTCCTAGGTTTGGCGGAAGAGCCAACCTATAAGCCATCGGACCTATCCTTTCTAGATCTCATAAGGTCCTATGTAACGGGTCTAAGCTTTCCTTTCGTGCCAAACCCGACAATCCCTTTGATGGAGAGACTTTAAGAAATACTTTGTCTCCATCCTCAAATCGTAGCTCGATCTCACGCCAGACGTCAGAAGATTTCTCGTCTCGTCCCGAGCCTCTTTTATCCTCATCCTAATTTGTCGAACAATTTCGATCATTTCACTCACCGCATCGTGCCCTATGACTTTTCTCTCACCGACTTCATCCCAATAAAGTGGTGATCTACACTTTTGCCATACAAGGCTTCAGATGGGGCCATGCCGATCGTCGCTGATAACCGTTGTTGTAAGCAAATTCAACCAGAGGTAAAATATCTTCCCATCTTGCACCTCGATCCAAAATTACGTTCTAAGCATATCTTCTAGCTTGATCGTTCTCTCCGATTGTCCGTCGGTTTGTGGGTGGAATGTCAGATCAAGTTTAACTGCACTCAGCCTCTCTCGCAAACTAATCCAAAACTGGATGTGAACTTGGAGTCTCGATCGAGGTAATCGATTTTGGCACCCATGTAGTCGCACAATTTCCTTAACATACACGGGCCAACTTATCGATCCATAAGTGCTTTGAATAGGTAAAAGTGAGCACTTTTGGTAAGCCTATCCACAATTACCCATATGGTCGTGTTCCTCTTCGATTTGGGTAAGCTTGTACGAAATCCATCGTTATATCGTCCCACTCCATTCGGGATTTCAACGGTTGTAACTTCCCATAGGGTCGCTGGTGTAAAGCCTTCACTTGTTGGCAAACAAGACAATGTTTCACGAAGGAAGCTATGTCTCGCTTCACGCCTTCCCACCAAAAATTTTCCTTCGTGTCCCGGTACATCTTAGTACTACGGGTGGGCGGTGTAGGCGATCGTGAGCCTCACTCATGATTTCGCTCAAGCTCGCCGTCAGAACGCATATCCTACCTTCAAACAATAAGGCGCTATCCGCGCCTCTTGAAATTCTGAATCCTTCGACCTTAATCTTTCTGATCTTTTCCAACTTTTCTCAATCCTTTGTCTCTCGACAATTCTCTTCTTAGATCGAGGTCGTGTGAGTGTAGCGACACATACCACAATTGTTTCGTGGTTCAACTAGTTCAATCTTCATCCCGCCAAACTCTTCAACGAGTTTTTCCTCTTGTACAAAGAGACATCCTAACTTGGTACGGTTTTACGACTCAAGGCGCCGCCACCACATTCGCCTCGCCCGGTGATAGTTAATACCACAACGTAATCCTTTACTAATTCTAGCCATCTTCTTTGTCTCATGTTCAGATCTCTTTGTTCAAGAAATACTTCAAACTTTTATGATCCGTGAAGATCTCACATCTCACACCATAGAGATGGTGTTCCAAATTTTTAGGCATGAACTACACCGCTAATTCCAAATCGTGGGTCAGTAGTTCAGCTCGTGGGTCCGAGTTGTCGAGATGCGTAAGCTATCACTTTTCCTTCTTGCATCAAAACACAACCCACCCGCCTTAGATGCGCCAGATAGACCACATATCCTTTGTCTCGCTCGACCGCTAGTACCGTGCACCGTCAATTTTCTTCGAGTATTTGAAAGCTTGTCTCGCACTCATCACCCAATTAAACTTGATTCCTTTCCGAGTAGTCGGGTTATTGGCCTTGCAATCTTGGAGAATCCTTCATGAATCTCCTATAGTAACCAGCTAATCCTAGGAAGCTTCTAATTTCGCGGCCGGGTTTTAGGTGATTTCCATTCTCGCACGGCCTCTACTTTGGTCGGATCTACTTTTATACCTTCAACAGACACAATGTGTCCAAGGAACATAACTTCCTTCACCAAAACTCGATTTGCTAAACTTAGCAAAGAGTCTTTCATTCTCAAGGTTTGCAAAACCGTCAGATGTTCCTTATGATCCTCTTCATTCTTTGAATAAATAAGGATATCATCTATGAAGACCAAAACAAACTTATCCAAAAATGGATGAAATACTCTGTTCATGAGGTCCATGAATACGGCTGGTGCATTGGTCAATCCGAATGGCATAACTATGAATTCATAGTGGCCATATCTGGTTCGGAATGCAGTCTTCGGTACATCTTCAGGCCGTATCTTCAGTTGGTGGTATCCTGACTTAAGATCAATCTTCGAGAATATACCCGCTCCTCGCAATTGGTCAAACAGGTCATCAATTCTGGGCAAAGGGTATTTGTTCTTTAGTGTCATCTTATTTAGTTCTCTATAATCGATGCACATCCTCAAAGAACCATCCTTCTTCTTAACGAACAAAACAGGTGCTCCCCAAGGTGAAACACTCGGTCTAATGAATCCTGCATCCGTAAGCTCGATTTGGATTTTCAGCTCTTCTAGCTCCTTTGGGGCCATCCTATAGGGTGCCTTCGACACTGGGGCTGATCCTGGCTCCAAGTCGATGGTAAACTCTAGTTGTCTGTTAGGAGGTAGTCCTGGCAGATTTTCGGGAAACACGTCCGGAAATTCTCGGACAACTTCAATGTCTTCTACCCGTGCTTCGGGTTTATCTTCATCATTTAAATAAACAAGGAATGCATGGCATCCCTTCTGGTTCATCATCCTCCTAGCTTGTAGTGCGGATACTATCGGGATTCTCCTTCCCATGCTGATCCCGTGAAAATGCGTAGCTTCTTGTCCAGGAAAGTGAAACGAAATTTTCCTTTCCTTACAGAGAATCGTGGAATGATTCCTAGCTAACCAGTCCATTCCTAGGATTATGTCTACATCGTCCATGGGTATTATGTTTAGTTCGTTAGCCAGAACCTTAAGTGATCCTAATGTCAACTCTAGGTTCGAGCAGAAATGTGTAACGGTCATAATCCCTCCTATAGGCGATGAGATTCTCATATCCTGGCTTGACCTTTCAGACCTAAGGTTCAGCATTTCTACGCATGATTTTGCAATGAAGGAATGCGAAGCACCCGTATCGAACAGTACTATAATAGGTAGGTTGAGAAGAACTCCCATACCTGCCAAGTTTCCTTGGTTCTGCTCGCTCGCCCCCCGCGTGGCGTAGGCTCGCCCGAGCTTACCGAGGCCGACGGGCGCCGGTCCTTGTTGATTTGGCGGTTGCCGCCGCTTGTTGCCGCCGCCGCTGGCGTTGGGCGGTGGTGGCCGCCGCCCGCTGTTGTGGTGGCGGCGGCCGCCGCCATCGCCGCTGCGGGATTTGTTGTCGTGGCGGCCGCCACCGCTGCGGCCGCCGGAGTTGTTGTTGTTGAGGCCGGGTGTTTGCCACCGAGTTGCTTGGGGTTGGGCCGGAACCGCCGCGGTGGTTGGGGGTCAAGTCAGATAGCCCTCAATGGTCGAGCATTGCCCGCTGGTTCGCCTTCCATCCGAACGTGACATCGGGCAATTATCGCGTAATGCCCGCTCACCCCGCATTTGTAACAGCCTAACCACGCTTGCTGCACACACCCCGTGTGCTCTATGGCATCTAGGGCATTGAGGTGCCTTTGATCGGTCCTGTGGTCCCTTGCCGGTGGAGCATGAGTCGCTTCTTCCAGCTTTTGTCCTCGCCGCGCCGGGTTTCGCCACGGCGCCAGTGACTTGCTTCTCCATAGTTTCGCGGTTGTTATTCCCGCGGTTGGGCTCCCGCCCTTTTCCCTTATCCGACTTCCGCAGCCCGAGACGACATCGCCTTATTCTCGCCATAGTCGCTTCAATATCCAAAGCTCGCTAGAGCTTTTGTAAGATAGGTCTCCATGGTCGGCAAGAGACATGCGTATCTCCATTCTCAGCCCTGACCTGAACTTTTCCGACATTTTCAGGTCGGTGTCTACCAGATCTGGCGCATATCTCGACATCTCGCAGAAAGTGCGATCGTAGTCGGTTACGGATAATCTTTCTTGTTTTAGCAGGAAAAATTCCTGCCTCTTTTTCCCCCTATAACTTTTGGGAATATACTTTTCGTACAGCTCTCTCTTGAAATCCTCCCACGAGAACTCTTCTAGTTGTCCAGCTGTAAAGGTCTTCTTCCTGGCCTCCCACCAGAAGTCAGCTGGTCCGATGAGCTGGAAGGTAACACACGACATCCTTTCCCGTGCTGCACCTTAGAAAGTGAAAACTGCTCAATGGCCCTAACCCATTGTTCGGCTTCTTCCGGGCTCCCTTTTCCGTTAAAAACAGGAGGGTTTTGCCTCAAGAATAGTTCTTCGATCCTGCGATCGGGTTGAGGTGGAGGCTGTGGTTGGGGATTATCTTCTGGTTCTTGTTCGGGATTCTACCCTTCCTCCAGTCTTCCCGACCTCGGGTTCTCTTTTCGGGTTTCTTCTGAGGCATTCTCGCTATATAAAACATACCATTGTTAATTATTAAACGCTACAACTTAACAAAATAAGGTTTTCATAGCTTCTCCTTAAAGCGATATAAGAGTAAAACAATTCATCCATAGATAGACAATTGTCAACAACAGCCCCACTGGGTCAAAATATATGTGGATAGATAACCAAGGTTTGTCAAAACACGGTGTCTAACATAGAGAATCATAGAAAATTGAAATAACAAGGGTTCGGGCCCACATGGCCAAAGAAAATCCAAGTCTTAGAACCATGGTATTGAAATAAAGGAAAAGCTAGCACACATGCTAGTCATAACAAAATGATTCTAATTAAAACATCGCCAAGGTCTCCACGAGTTTCCTTCCTACTCCGCCTTCCTCGTGGTCTTCCTCCTCTTCGAGTCGCCTTCCTCATCCGAATCGCCCTCACGAGGTCGCACTGATGGTCCCGCACCTGGTTTCCATCATCGGTATGTCGCGCAGAGGTCCAAAGTTATCCGCTACCAGATAAGTCGAGTTGTGGCGGATCGGACCGTAGCATACCCGGTCGGGTCATATCCGTGGAAGGTATCTAATACTCTCATCCGCGCTGTTCGGCGGAAGGGCTCTTCGTCTTCGGGTGGTGGTGGATCGGATGCAGGTGGTAGAGGCGGTAGTGGCGGACGTACTGGGTGTCCAAAAACTGCCGGTGGCAACACGGGCTCTCCCAAGGCTCTGGGCGGCCGCCCTATCCACTCAGACATCCTACCTCGCCCACTCTGCATGGGTATCACCGGGTCAACCTGCCTCGAACCTCAAGGTACAGCCACCGCGACTCATCACGCCAAGTGTACTCCCGTGAGGAGATAGGTCCCATCGGTGCGGCCCATAGATATCGTACACGAAGTCGTGACTCACGAACCCAGGCGATCCCCAATCAAATCATAACCCGGGAATGCGATAGATGTAGTCTCCCGATACCTCTCTGCATAACCATCCTGTACAAGGGAGTATAGCTAGAGTCTCTTGATGCCATCGTAGTCGGTTGCGCCCAAAGCTCAAGCGCCTCCACAACCGAAGGTAGTACGCCGTAAACTCACCTAGGTCTTCCCCGACACATCCAACTTTCCCTATAGGTGCGCATCAACTCCTCGGTGGGGCATGAGGTCCTACCTCCTCCCAGCGATATAGCGATCTCCTCCATCCGCCACGGTAAAAGAAAAAGAAAACTAACGAAGCCAACTATCGCCATCTTAAAATGAAAGGATAGCATAACGAGAAGCAACTAGGCTAGAACTAACAATTCTATAAGGTAGGCATCATCATAATGTACAATATATATCACAACTTACCTTCTTAGTCTTACCCAAACATATACATATAGCTAATGATATCTCAATATACGCCACGAGACCCTTGTCTTATATCAAACACTTAAGCTAGAGTTCAACAGACTCTATCGTATTCTGGGACAGAATTAGGATTCTGTTCTTCATAACAAATGAAGATCAGTGCGTTAGAGTACGTAGGTGCAAACCATGCATAAATCGGAGTCCTAACGAGGAGATCTAGCTAAAACAAATCTACTGCGCAGTGCAGGAAATTTGCGCGATTGTGCAAAAATATCACTCAAGGTGTATGTCGACGTAATACGTCTATCATCTTCGGGTTCTTAAGTCGAGGCTGCACATCCTGAAGCCGTAAGTGACGCCCATGTCGTGATTCGTGTTGCTGGTCACTTGTGTCAAGTGATGATGGAGTGCCGACGCCATTCGCCTTAGAGGTTGGGGTCGCCCTCGTCGTCCTTCTCGCCGCCTTCCATCGTCCGTGCTCAAGGGTATCATTACTTTCATTCTTCCTATCGCTCTTTTGTTCAGATAAGGAAAAGAAGTTCGATTTCACGCTCTTTCACGATATGTGAGCATGCTCCTTAAAGTCTAAGTTCGTCTCATGATAACATATCATTCATCATAAATAAGATTTTGAAAGTCGGAGAGTAAAGTTTTATTTGCAAATTTGGAAGTATGATTTCAAAAGACAACATGATCAATCCATATACATTTTAAATGAATTGCTCGTTTCATGTTGATCATTCAACTCGATACTACCATACACTTCCACCTCAATACCGAGTAATTGTATTGGTTCAATTCAAAATTTTGAAAAGTTTCTTTCTCGACTTCAAAATTTTCAAAATAATAAAATTTCTCAAAAGTTCCTCTACTTGCTCATCATGCGTAAATTTTCCATTTCATGAGTTTGAGAAAGAAATGCGCTACCTTTTTCCGGTTGAGCTCGATGCGATGGAGTGTTGAGAGGAGTCAAGAGGTTTCTAGAAGTCCAAAGGACTCGATCTAGACTTAGAATAAAAGGTCTGGGTTTTCAAAGAGCAAAAGCGCCTCGATACCACTGTCACGACCCCAATCCCGACCAACCCGAACCTGAGGGCTACTAATACTAGGAGTAGTATTTTAGGATTACACGGTAAAATAAAATGCATAAGAATAAACTAACATGCTTGAGCGTAATATAGGGTGATGTTATAATGTTTTGAAAAGGTTTAGCCATCGGACCCCAAAACTCGCCCGATCCGATGGGCCTCGATAGTTCATAACATAAAACATAAATAAAGGAGTTTCGAGTATAGCAATGAAAGTGTGTGAATACATATATGACGATATGCATTCAAGGTATAACCCAAACATTCAAGTAAATCGCCAAGGACACTAGACTCCTCAACACATCCCCATCATCACCATCGAGCTCAACCCGCACATTTAAAACAAACATGCAGGGCTAAGTACAAGAAATTGCACTCAGTGGACTTATGCCGAAAATATTTTGATAGAATTTGGATTACGCTGCCAATATCGAGTAAGCCACAAGGGTTTTAGTTAAAATGCCTTGTGCTTACCAAATCATTTTCGTCAGAACATAGCCCCGCCAGCATTTTTTCGTGTGTATGGTCCGTATCTCATAGTCACAATACATAATAATAATAAATAAATAAACGCCGAGAGGAGGCCTCCCATCTACGACGCCGTGACCGCCGTAATCCCGCACAAAGACACAACACACTCGCAAGCATATGTTAACACAACAGAAGTTCCAACCTTCACGCCAATCCTAGCCGGGCATTTGTCATCCCAAGACAGACCCGACATTAAAAGGTCATGCTACCACAACAATTAATATAATAGTTCCAACTATCTCCACAGCCCTACCCGGCATAACAGATAGGATCCATACACAAAACGAAATATTTTGGCGGTGTAATGCAAGAAACATTTGATAAACAATTGTAGTATAAGTGTCAGAATAAATTCATTCGATATGACAAGAAGGTCATATTTTGAAAACAAGAAGTCCATTTTGAGATAAGAAGGAAAAGGCCCACATTTTAAAGGTAAGAAGCCCACCGACTACGGTTCGTTGTAAAAGTACTAGTTCGATCGTCATTCAAAATCCCGTCTGCAAGGCTTCAAGGCCCACACCTTTACGAAAAATGAGGCTTTAGTACGTCGCTCAAGTCTATCGAGACTTACTTAAAACTTAAGATAACTTTGATATTTCATATCGATGTGAGACTGAATTCCTTAGTGAATTCAATACGCCTCTAATACGATACGATCGACTTTTCTCGCTCTCGAGATACGCTCAACGATAAGCACGTTTTCGATATATGGATTTCATTTATGAAATCCTTTCTTACTAATGAGGTATTATACTCAATTAGTATATCTTACGCAGCATCGACGATTTACAACCGCTTAATCGCACGCTTGACTTTGAAAAGTCAACGAAGTCAACATCGTCAACAAAGTCAATGATTTTGACTTTTAAATAGTAATTTCACTATTTTGCTTTATAAATCGAATTTAATCGATTTGAAAACGAAAGTCCTATTTCTCGATTTATCTTGTAAATCAAGGACTTATAATTATTTTCGCATTTTTAATAATTCTTTTATAATTAAAAGCAGATTTTGTTTTTAAAACGTTACAAAATGAACGCTCGCCTCAAACATAGCAATCTATGTTTATAAAATTTTGTAACATTTGAAAACTGTCCAGAATATTAATTTACCAAAAATTTATAATTAAACAGTTTTAAAAAGGATTTTAAAATCCTTTTTAATTATCGATAATTTCGATAATTAGATTAAAAATACTAAATGATCTTTTGAAAATTTTCTAAATTAATATAGTGTATTATTATACACTATGGTCCAGAATATGAATTTATGAAATTCATATAACACTGTTTTCTATTTATTTATATATATACATAAAAATATTCATGGTAATTCAAATAAATAGGGAATAATTATCCAAAAATTCCCAAAATTGGTATATACCTATAATAACATCCCAACATCAGTATATAATATTCTCATAACCCATAGTTCATCATAACTATTTATTTCAATATATAACAATATTTCACACGGTAATTATAGGTAATTACCAAATAAATAGTAAATAATTTCTAAAATTCTAAATAATTTCCAATATCAATAAACATTATATTATAACATGGTAACATCATAATATCAACCAAAACCATTTGAATCATCACCATATGGAGCTACAAGCTCGGCTTTTTTGAAAAAAATGGTATTTGATTTTCAAAATTCCAACAATTATATACTATGTTTATACACTATAGTAAAGCATTAATACACCATTGCATGTTCAAAAATAAAATCATACATCAACCTATATTTTTATAAAGCTCTCGGCCTTAATTAAAAATTAAGCATATGGTTTTCAAAATTCTAATTAAATCATATAACATATAATCAAGGTTCTAAAGCACTAATATGTCATCGCATGCTTGAAATAAAATTATACATCAAGATACTCATATATATATGTCACGGTATTTTTTAAAATTAAGCTATGGTTTTTCAAAATTCCTAAATCAATACTATAGTCTTAAATCATAACATAGATCATATATTCATCATAAAATGCTTAGAACATGCTCGGTCACTACCATATCATTTTTAACTATTTTCAAAATTATTTCAATACATACTATGGTTCGATTATTTCATATTCATGCTAAATCCTTACAAACATGTCATATATGATAACCTATGTTCATTTCAACATATATGTTCATATTTTGAAAATAAAATCAACAAGAACATAGACATATCCATAGCTCATGCTCAAGAACACTTAAACACTTATATAAAATTTCAACACACATATAACATACATGAACATGCTCGATTATTTTCGAACAAAGATGATAAAAGTCAAAGCTTTTGTGTCTCATTTACCTGGATATGGTATGGAATCACAAGAACAATGCTAGGTATCAACCTGGTGGAGAGAAATGGAGAAGAAAAGAGAAGAAAATATTTGAGAAATGAGAGGTGGAGCTCTCTGTTCTGGCAGATTTTGGGGAGAGAGTGAAGTGTTTTGTGTGTTCAAATTGTTTGAGAGTGCATAGATAGGAGTGGGGTGAATGGAAGAGTCCCTACTCCTCTAAGCCTCTCTCTCTCTCTCGATTTTGCCAAGGAGAAGGAGAATCAATGCAGCCAAATGATGAGGATTTTGTGATGATAGGCTAGAGCAAAAAGGTAAGCCATGCATTGGGTAGAATTTGAAAAGAGAGCATGCTTGTCTCTAGGTGGGTGCCGGCGCATGGGGGGTTCAAGGGGTGTGATTTAATTTTTGTTACACTATAATACTATGTATTAATCATATTATAGGTCATAGATATATAATACATGTCATAAAAATAATTAAAACATAATATATGCACACATTGCTATTACCGATCGAAAATTAGGAATAATAGGATAAAAATTATAAATCACACCTATTATTGATACTCATGCCCAATTCGATCAATTATACACATATATATCATAATATATGATTTAGATATTAAATAATAGCATAGGATATAATTATTACACATTTAGAGAAATAAAAACCCTAATTTCGAAAATAAGATTTCGAATTTTATAAAAATCTGTTATCGATTTTTAATGACTTAAAAACTGATTTCATAGCTTAATAACACTCATATATATCATATTATAAAGTTTAGATATCATAGGATAATTTAATGGTATCATTTCATGTGATAAAACCCTTATTTATGTGATTAGGGTTTTCAAATTACAAATTGAGATTATCGAGTTTAATAACTCAATTATCGATTTTAATAATCATTAATACAGTAATTATATAAATAATAATAGGAAATTAATTATTATAATTTCCGAGCATTAAACTCATTTTTCAAAACGCCTCAGACGTTAACGCTCAAAACGCCTCAAACGCTCAAATCGACTCATCTCAAAATGGTCGCAGAAGTTCATACTTACTAAGTGAATATATTCCATTTAATAAAGGAATTAAGATGGAATTTAATTCCAAGCTTCACCGCCGTAAATTTTCATGAAAAGTCGACGCTCGACACGCTGTTGACGCTTAAAAATATCGATTTAATCATTTCGTAATATTTCAATTCTTTAATTCACAATCCTTATCAATTATGAAAGGAATTCGTTATAACGATATCGTATCGAAATCACAAGATTCGATGTCGTAATAAGATAACATACGGCAAAACCCTAATTACGTTCGTAATACCGTAATCGATATTCGCTTTTCGAATATTACATAGATGACCGAATACTTATTAGTATGTTCTAAGCATGTATTATTGATCTATGTTATGATTTAAGACTATAGTATGTTATTTAAAATTTTTGGAAAACCCTAGCTTAAATTTTGCTAAATACCGTGAGCCATTTATATATGTACATTAGTGTATAATTTTTATTTCAAGCTTGTAATAACATATTAATGCTTTAGAACCTTGATTGTATGTTCTATGATTTAATTAGAATTTTTGAAAACCATATGCTATAATTCTTGTTATTACCGTGAGCACTATAGTAGTATAGGTTGGTGTATGATTTTATTTTTGAACATGCAATGGTGTTTTAATGCTTTAGTATATTATTTATGCATTGTGTGAAATTATTAGAATTTTTGGAAATCAAATACTATTTTAAATCAAATAAGCCGTGAGCTTTGTGCTCTTGAAGGTGATGATTTAATTAGTTTTGATAAATATTAGGATGTTATATTACTATACTATAGTGTATAAACATAGTATATAATTGTTGGAATTTTTGAAAATCAAATAACATATTGGATCAAAGAAGCCGAGAGCTATTGAGCTCCATATGGTGATGATTCAAATGTTTTTGGTTGTATGTTATGATGTTACAATGTTATAATATAATGTTTAATGATGTTGGAATTTATTTAGAATTTTTATAAATTATTTGCTAATTATTCGGTAATTATCAAGTATTACCGTGAATAATTGCCATATGTTATTAAATGAATGGTTATGATGAACTATGAGTTATATTGGTGATGTATAATGATGTTGGGATATTATACTAGGTATATAGCAATTTTGGGAATTTTTGGATAATTATTCCTATTTATTGGAATTCTAGTAAATGTATATATGTATATATATAAATAAATAACAAATAATATCATATGAATTTTATAAATTCATATTCTGGACCATATTGTATAATAATGCACTATATTAATTTAGAAATTTTTCAAAAGTCATTTGACATTTTAAATTAATTATCGAGTTTCGATAATTAATAAGGATTTTAAATCCTTTTAAAACAGTTTATTAATGAAATATTTGCTAAATTAATATTCTGGACAGTTTTAAATTTTTCAAAATTTTATAAACATAGATTGCTATGTTCGAGACAAGCGTTCATTTTATAACGTTTAAAAACCAAAATCGCATTTATTTATAAAAAGGTTTATTAAATGCGAAATTATTTATAAGTCCTCGATTTATGAGATAAATCGAAGAATAGAGCTTTACGTTACCAAATCGATCAAATTCGATTTATAAAACAAAATAGTAAGAGCTTACTATTTAAAAGTCAAAATCACTGACTTTGTTGACCAGTGTTGACTTCGTTGACTTTTCTAGTCAAACGTACGATTATACGTTTATGAATACGTCAGTACGCGTAAGATATACTAATTGAGTATGATACCTCATTAGTAAGAACATATTTCACAAATGAAATCATATATATCGAAAAGCGTGCTTATCGTTGAGCGTATCTCGAGAGCGAGAACAATTGATTGTATCGTGTTAGAGGCGTATTGAATTCACTAAGAATTCGATCACATCGATATGAAATATCGAGTTTTATCTTAGTTTTCGAAAGTCTCGAGAGACTTGAGCGACGATACTAAAGCCTCTTTTTCGTAAAAGTGTGGGACGAACGCGCGAACGGATTTTGACGAGCGAGCGAACTGGGACTTTTCACAACGAACCATAGTCGGTGGGCTTTATCTTCAAAATGTGGGCCTTTTCTTACCCCACTAAAATGTGACTTTCTTGTTATACCAAATGAGTTTATTTACGTACTTATTTTACTGCTGTTATCAAATGTTTTTGCATTACCGCCAAAATATTTCGTTTTGTGTATGGATCTATCTCTGTTATGCCCGGGTAGGCGTGGAGATGGTTGGAACTATTATATCATTGTTGTGGTGGCACCCAACCTTTTAATGTCGGGTCTGTCGGATAATAAATGCACCGCTAGGATTGGCGTGAAGGTTGGAACCATCTGTTGATTAACATATGCTTGCAGAGTCGATCGTTTATGCGGATTACGGCGGTCACGGCGTCGTAGATGGAGGCCTCCTCTCGACGCTTATTATTTATTATTATGTATTGTGACTATGAGATACGGACCATACACACCAAGAAAATGCTGGCAGCTATGTTCTGAACCGAATGATTTGGTAAGCACAAGGCATTTTAACTAAAACCTGCGACTTACTCGATATTGGCGGCGTAATCAAATATTATAGAATGTTTTCGGCATAAGTCCACCGAGTGCAATTTCTTGTACTTAGCCCCGCATGTTTGTTTTAAATGTGCGGTTGAGCTCGATGGTGATGATGGGGATGTGTTTGAGTCGATGTCCTCGACCGATTTTACTTGAATTTGTGGGTTATACCATGAATGCATATCGTCATATATGTATTCACACACTTTTGCGCTATACTCGAACTCCTTTATTTATGCCTTATGTTTACAAACTATCGATGTCCGTCGGATCGGGGCGAGTTTTGGGGTCCGATGGCTCAAACCTTTTCAAAACATTATGACATCATCTCATATTCGCTCAAGCATGTTGGTTTATTTTTATGCATCTTTATTTTATCCATGCAACCCTAAAATACTACTCTAGTATTAGTCGCCTCTAGTCGAGTTGGTCCGGGAGTGGGTCGTGACAATCCTTTCGACAACATATATATGTTAATAATATAGTATATAATATAAAAATTAAATAAAACTTAGCCTAACATATATATGTTGGCGAGAATTGCTAAAATTGAAGGGAAATGTGATTAGTTCTTTTATTTCTTGATAAATATGAAATAAATTAATAATTAATTATAATATAGTATAATTAAGTATATAATATAGTAATTAAACAAAAATCAATCCTAGTATATATATATATATAGTTGGCGACACACACACATGTTTGAGTATATGTATTTAATTAATTTATGCCAACTAATATCCAATGCAATTAATTAGAGGATAAGAAATATCATGAGTTGTATATGATAAGAACTAAAATCTTGTCTCTAGTGTAGAGGAGGTGGCCGATTATTTTGACTAAAATTAACAAGTTGTAGTAGATATTTTCCAAGTAATTAATGTGCTACAAGTTGCTAACATCTATAAATATAACATGAACTCTCCATTAATCCATTTTGCTTCCCCCATTTTCGAAACATAAGAGAAGAGAGAAAGGAGAGAGTTCTTCAATTCCTAACCCAAACCTAGATCATATAAGCCTTCAACAATAAAATCGAAACCGATTAAAAGGTTAGAAATTTTACGAGCTTCGATTACGTACTAAAATTTTTGAATTTTGTCCGTTAGAATTTATGTTATGATCTTAGTTTATATACATGATTTTCGAAAATTATAGATCTTGTGCTAATATGTTTAAATATCATGTTTATACTATGTTATTAAGCATGTATATTAATTATATCATGAAATTAAACATGCTATCAAATTATTCATATGGACCGAAAACTTGGGAGCTACATATGTTGATGATTTTGATTTTTAAATGTTGAATTGAGCATGGAATCATAATCTATAGTATTAATTATGCTTATGTGAATTTATTTAGAATTTTTGGGAAACTATAGCTTATATATTTATTAATACCGAATATATATATATATGTTATAATGTTGTGATATAATTCATGTTTAAGTGTTATAATAACATATTAAGTGTGTAGATTCATAATATATGGTTGTAGGAATTTATTGAAATTTATAAGGATTTATTCGACCTAAGTCGAAAATTTCAAAAGTGACTTAGGTAAATTTTATTCAATAAGTCACAATAAATAACAATTATGTTGTAGTAAGCATAATTGAGGGTGATTAATCAAGATATGATTTTATCGAATTTTTAAAAATCATTTGATGGGTTAATCAAGCACCGAAAACATTAGTATATAATACTAAGGTGTATAAATTTTATTTGACTAAGGTAATTACATATTATTAATCACATGATAAAATAGTGTAACATGTGAATTTATAAGAATTTATGCACAAACCTAAGCTATTTATTCTATAATGACCGAAAATGTTAGGTTTAGTGCATTAATGATGTAAATTTATTTTATCAATTATAATTACATAATATGATCTAAAATAATGTTTTAGACATATTATGATTTTTGGGGAATTTTTAGAACAAGAATTGTACATGAAATGATAAAATTACACATGTAGGCTTAGAAAGTCAAAATGTTGACTTTTCGTTGACCAAAGTCAAAATTGTTGACTTTTGGTTGACTTGGTCAAAATAGTTGACCAAAATCGTTGACCAAGGTCAACGGGCACGCAATTCGATAATACGTGATCAATGTGACGTAGTACGTTTAGTAACAATGCTACTTACGTTACGTAAGTACATTAAAACGTACATTATATACTAAAAAGATAGAAAATCTCTTATAAGTTAAGAAATTTCATAATCGACATCAATCGATTAAGAAACGTCAAATTAAGTCCGACGTTAAATTTTATTTGATACATAGAACGTTATGACTATGTTCGTCTCATCGAACGCGACCGACGCACTAAAAATAATTCTTACGTTAAGGCGATACGTGGACGGAGGCGCCGACGTAGAAAGGACCATAGTTAAGAGACCCACGATACGAGGTGGGCTTTACTCAAAAACCCTTTTATTTACGATGCTTTCTTCAAACGATTTATTTACAAAGCTTTCGGTTGAAAATGATTATGAAGCGTTATTCAATTACATGCCCAAAATATTTATGTTTTAACGTATGGATCCTATCATGTTGTTGGGCGAGCCAACGATGTATGTGAATCGCTTATCGGGTCGCCCCAATTTATTTTAAATCGATATCGGATCTTAAGTCGAGGCGTAATTCGCTAAGATTAACGTGTACACCGCTTTTTTTACGATCGCGAGCCGTTAGCAACATCATCGGCGGTCATGGATCCTAGTCGGATCGTAATCCCGACTATGTGATTGGGAGCCGTTAGCAACATCTTCGTCGATCACGGCGTCGGTGAAGGAGGCCTACTTCTACGCACGTGAGATCGATTATGAGATGAGTTATGAATTATTATGTGGATGATATGGATCATACGTAATGTAAAATGCCTGCAGCGTAATCTTTTGAGAAATGATAAAATATTTTGGTATTCACGAGTTATTTCAACTAAAATCCTCGTGTTATACTTATGGGCGGTGTAATTAAATGAAATTATTTTCGCATGAGTCCACTAATTGCAATCTTGTACTTAGCCCGCATGTTTGTTTTAAACGTGCAGTCGAAATTGTCGACGGGATGGACAAGTGTTGAGCAATCGGAGTTTTTGGCGTTAAATAGTTCACCTTGGATGTATATCGTCATATATGCATTCACACGCTCATTGCTCAAAACACTTTATTATATTTTCGATATTACCTATGTTGCCTTCGATCACCAATCCTTTTGTTAATGGTCTGTTGGTCTAGTTTGTATGAAATCGTTGTGTGTTTATCTATAAAAGTTTGATGTCTTGAAGGTTTGTTGGTCATTATGTTCTTAATCCCTGCTTAGTCGATGACAGTCCCGTCTAATCCGTACTTTGGAAAGGCGGGCTGTCACAGTTGGTATCAGAGCAGGTCGTCCTTTGAACCCTAAAACCATCTTTCAAAAGTTAAGTCTAGATCGAGTCACTAGACTTCTAGAAATCAGCTGACTGTGCTCAACACTCCATCGCATCAAGCTCAACCGGGAAAAGAGGTAAATTATTTTCTCAGTTTTAAGTTTGGAAGTAGAAAATTTGAACAGTGAACTTGAAATTTTGGAAAATGAGATTGAACGCACATTTTGAAAGCAGTGAAAGTTATGGAAGTTTTGGAACGTATTCCAAAAGGAAATTTTCAATGTTTTGCGAAAAGTTGACAATTTTATGTCAAAAGTGATATGATAATGGGTTATCAGTGGTATGAGGCCAATTTTACGATTTAATGAGTAATAGTTGACATGATAATGTCAAAAGTGATGTTTGAGTTGTTGAAAGCATGAATACAGAAATTATGTCATGATTTTGAAATATTTATTCAAAGTTTTATCGTTCATTTTGAAAATGGGTATGTTATTCCCACAAGAACATAGATGCTCTAAGAAGCATGCTCACCTCTTGAACATAGAAGTATGAATTTTAGGAGCTTGATCCCTTTTGCGAGAACTATAGTGAGGAATTGATTTACGAACGAACGAAAAGTCGATTGGAAACAAACTCGCATTTTCAACGAAAAGTTGATGAAAGCAAGGAAAGGATCAAAGGTGCAAGACGTATGAGTTCGATAAGGACCAGAGAAAGCTAAACAAATTTTGATGAAAATCTCGTACGAAGCGGGGCACGAACTCACAATTGTCCGAGAGGAAGTGATTTCCGGCGCATAATCGCGCAGGCAGAAAACTGCACTGCGCAGTGTTTTTGTTTTGACCCGTTCTCATTCGTTTGAATTCCGTTTTGCAAACGGTTTTCTCCCACATACTCTTATCTCAACGAACTTCAGTTCATATGAAGGACAGAAATCCTGAATCCTTCTCCAGAATTCGTGAGGAACAATTGAAGTTAGACAGAAATTTTTGCTGAAAATAGAGAACTTAAGAAGTTGAAAGTAGAGATTCCATAAGTGAAATTATGATGTAGAATGAACATAGGATCTTTGATGTGAACATTTATCTGCTTATCAGATGTGTTTGCTTTATCTGCTTAACAGATATATTTTATTCTTTTATCTGCTTATCAGATATAGATTGACTTACGCTAGTATTATCTGTGATAGATGGCCAGTCGTTATTACTCACCAAGGCGAAGGATGATGCCGAGGGTTACACCAGGAGAAGTACTTCAAGCCTATCGTACTTACAGTATGGGTTGGGGCGACAGTCTAGGAGAGTTTCTGATGAGTTATCTACGCTTATGGATGGACGCCCATGAGTACGGTGTGACAGGATATGACGGCATCAAGCGGTTGCTAACTCGGTTGCCAGTTGATTGGGAGGATTATGCGAGAGAGATATCGGGCGACTATATCTATCGTGCGGGCATTGACTATGACCTGATTGGAGATTTACCAAGGTTCGTCAGCCATCTCATATATGTCTACAGCGTATATAGGGCTGCACCGAGAGGGCCCTATCTGCCACCAAGGGAGTATACTTGGCAGGACGACACACCGGAATGGCTATATACGGAAGTTCCTCGAGTGGTCAACCCTGCAGTGCCAAGGTTCATGGAAGCGGGAGATCGACCCGAGCATGTGACGAGGGCATCGCGACCCAGGTCATTGGGAGTGCCAGTTCTTCCACCTATGACGTTCGGACATCCGACGCGACCGGCACCACCAGCTCCACCACCAATGACGGCACCCAATCACGAGAGGACATACATGGAAGCATACGGCCATCAAGAAGGTTATGTTCCTATGCGCGATGTGTATGCCATTGGGGATGAGAGGGCTGGACCGTCACGAAGGCGTGCTCGAGAGGAAAGCTCCGAGGAGGAATCCGAAGAGGACCCAGAAGAAGAAGAAGATCCTGAGGAGGATCCAAGCGAGGACGAAACTGCACGGGCAAACCATGGAGACATGAACAGAAACATGGACGAAGATGGATATTAGTATACGAGTAGTATGTAGTATGTAGTAGTGATGTTAACAAAGTTATAGAAACATAGTATTTTGAGACGCCTTATAACTAGTATGTAGTTGACAGTAGTGTACATAGTATAGTGTGTACTTAGTTTCCTTTTGCGCTTAATGACTTGTAAAGAATAGTCCCTCGAGGCAAAGTTTTCCATATATATATGATGATGACCCAAGAATGGGCTTTTATGAACATCAAGTTGTGCACTAAGAATGATGGCTGCTTAAGTTGTTTTATGATACGATTTTATAGAGATGTTACGTATATTCAACTGCAATGAATATTATTCAAATACTAATTACGTTTTATTAACGTAATGCCGCCAGACGTGCACCTCAATGGGAAGTGAGGCGGGAAAAGGAAGAAGGGGTAGAGGCGGGATACCACAGGCGTAAAGTGAGGAGATCCCGGTGCCACCCCACCTCCGCCGACCGTAGAGTAGAAGAACTCTTTTAAGGCGTAACCCGCCCTCCTTCAATGGTAAAGGGAGCCCTGAGGATGCCGAACAGTGGGTCAGGGCTATAGAACGAATTTTCGACTTTCTTCGCTGTACTACGCAAGAGAGGTTATCTTGCGTAACTTTCCAACTCACCGGACCGGCTGACTTCTGGTGGGAAGCGAGAAGAAAGACACTGACCCCAGAACAAATGGAATACTTTACCTGGGACGACTTCAAGACGGAAATGTATGATAAGTACATTCCGAAAAGCTACCGGAACAAAAAAGAAATTGAATTTTTCACCCTGAAGCAGGGGAAGATGTCGGTCACTGAGTACGACCGACTGTTCTGCGATATGTCTAGATACGCCCCGGATATAGTGAACACTGACATGAAGATGTCAGAAAAATTCAAGGCAGGATTAAGACATGAGATAAGGATGTCGCTGGCAGGTCACGGCGACTTAACTTATGCGGAGGCTCTTAGTAGGGCTTTAGACATAGAGGCGGCAATGCCCGAAGAGAAATCTGCACCGACCCAATCACAAAATGTCGGTGACAAAGGAAAGCGCAAATGGGAGGGAAGTTCCAATAACAACAACCCCAACCAAGGAGGATTCAACAATAACAACAAGAGGCCATGGCAGAATAACATGGCTCCACAAGGGCAAGGTTGGAGAAGACCCGTATACACTCCACCTACCCAAGAGATGGTAAGGATTCAGCCATGCCCGAAATGTAACAAAAGGCACACGGGGGTATGCATGGCTAGGAATCCCATTTGCTTTAAGTGTGGCGTAAGGGGCCACTACGCAAATGAATGCCCTGGAACCCGCCAGATAACCATGGGAAGGCCGAATCAAGGTGCCCCGCCCAACCGTTATGGCAATTCAAGACCAACCCCACCACAAGAAGAATAATAGCGACAAGAGCCACGAGACAAGAAGAACGGCGGCAAAGAATAAAGCAGAATCAACAGAGGCAAGCACCTCGTCGGCGCAAGAAGCAAAGCCGAGCCTATGCGCTACATAGGCGTCGAAGCAGCAGAATCAAGGTAACCTAGCGGGTATGGGATTACTTTGCAATATACCTATTATACTGCTCGACACGGTGCTTCAGATTCTTTCATTTCAAAAGCATGCGTTGATATGTTAAAACTTAACCCTGAGGAAACGAATCAGGAAATGAGAATCTCATCACCTATAGGAGGTATTATGACCGTTACACGTGCTTGTTTCAAACTTAGAATTGAACTTAGGCTCAATTAAGGTTCTAGCAAATAACTTGAACGTAATACCTATGGGGGATGTAGATATAATCCTAGGGATGGATTGGTTGGCCGAAAACCATTCCACGATCTTATGCAAGGAGAGGAGAATTTCGATGCAACCACCAGGAAAAGAAGCTACGAATTTCTATGGGATTAGTATGGGAAAGAAAATCCCAATAATATCCGCACTCCAAGCCCGAAGAATGATGAACAAGAAGGAATGTCAAGCATTCCTTGTATATCTAAATGGAGAGGAAAAGACGGAAGTAGTGGTCAAGACGTGGAAATTGTTCGGAATTTCGCACGCCTTCCCGAGACATTACCAGGACTACCCCCAGACAGGCAGCTAGAGTTCACAATTGATCTGGAACCTGGATCAGCTCCAGTATCAAAAGCGCCTTACCGAATGGCACCCAAAGAACTCGAAGAGTTGAAAATCCAAATTCAAGAGTTATTAGACTTGGGTTTTATAAGGCCAAGTGTTTCACCATGGGGAGCGCCTGTCCTATTTGTCAAGAAAAAGGATGGTTCGTTAAGGATGTGCATCGATTACCGAGAATTAAACAAATTGACGCTTAAGAACAAATATCCGCTACCAAGGATAGACGATTTGTTCGACCAATTGAGAGGTGCAAGCGTATTCTCGAAAATCGATCTTAAGTCAGGCTACCATCAACTTAAGGTACGACCGGAGGATATATCAAAGACGGCATTCCGAACAAGGTATGGCCACTACGAGTTTGTAGTAGTGCCGTTCGGACTAACAAACGCACCTGCCGTATTTATGGATCTTATGAACCGAGTGTTCCACCCATACTTGGATAAGTTTGTCTTAGTCTTTATAGATGATATTCTCATCTATTCAAAGGACGAGGAGGAACATAAAGAACACTTGAGAACAGTGTTACAGACCCTACGAGCCGAACAACTTTATGCTAAATTCAGCAAGTGTGAATTTTGGCTTAAAGAAGTGATATTCCTTGGACACATTGTGTCAGCGGAAGGAATAAAAGTTGATCCGGCAAAGGTCGAGGCTGTGCAAGGATGGAAAGCGCCGACCACTCAAAATGAAATTCGAAGTTTCCTAGGATTAGCTGGCTACTATAGGAGATTCATTGAAGGATTCTCCAAGATAGCAAGGCCAATGACGCAGCTACTCCGAAAGGGGATCAAATTCACATGGACTGATGAGTGTGAGGCGAGTTTCCAAACGTTAAAAGAGAAACTGACTAGTGCACCGGTATTAGCTGTCCCAGATTCGAACAAGGAGTATGTTATCTATACCGATGCTTCCAAAAATGGACTTGGTTGTGTATTGATGCAAGAAGGAAAGGTAATAGCTTACGCATCACGACAACTTAGACCACATGAGTTGAACTACCCGACTCATGACTTGAATTGGCATTTGTGGTTCACGATTAAAGATTTGGAGACATCATCTTTATGGAGTAAGATGTGAAATCTTATCGACCACAAAAGTTTAAAATACTTTTTCGAGCAAAAGGATCTGAACATGAGACAAAGAAGATGGCTCGAACTAGTAAAAGACTACGACTGTGGCATAAACTATCATCCAGGAAAAGCTAATGTAGTAGCTGATGCCTTAAGTCGTAAAGGTCAATCAAAACTTGGATGTCTCTTGACAACGGAAGGAAAACTCATTGAAGAGTTTGAAAAGATGTCAATAGAGATAGTCGAACCACCAAGGACAATCATGGATAATGTTGTTGCACTTACTATGATGTCCGATTTAAGGAATAAAATTATAGAAGAACAAAGAAATGATGAGGAACTAGAGAAGATAAGGGCTAAAGTGAGAAGGGATAATGTAAAGGTTTCAAGGAAGAAATGATAACGCTTATATTGTTTGAGGAAAGGCTATGTATTCCAAACAATGACGAGCTCAGAAATGAAATCATGAGTGAAGCTCATGATACTCCTTATACCGCCCATCCAGGCAGTACCAAAATGTACCAAGACCTACGAGGAAAATTCTGGTGGGAAGGAATGAAGAGAGATATAGCCTCATTCGTCGAACGTTGTCTTACTTGTCAACAAGTAAAGGCATTACATCAAAGGCCATATGGAAAGCTGCAACCTTTGGAGATACCCGAATGGAAGTGGGACGACATAGCTATGGATTTTGTAACGGGTTTACCCAAGTCACAAAAGGGAAACACTGCTATATGGGTAGTAGTGGATCGCCTTACAAAGTGTGCTCATTTCCTACCAATACGAATCACCTATGGGTCCGACAAATTAGCCCAACTATATGTGAAGGAAATTGTACGTCTGCATGGAGTACCAAAATCTATCACTTCTGATAGAGATTCGAAGTTTACTTCGAGATTTTGGGTGAGCTTACAAAAGGAATTGGGGACGAAGCTGAATTTCAGCACAGCTTTTCATCCACAGACAGACGGCCAATCTGAACGAACGATCCAAACGCTAGAGGATATGTTAAGAACGGTAGTATTGGATCGAGGCGCAACTTGGGAACAAGTTTTACCACTTATTGAGTTCGCCTACAATAATAGTTATCAGGCGACAATCAACATGGCCCCATATGAAGCATTATATGGAAGAAAATGTCGATCGCCACTTCTTTGGGATGAAGTTGGTGAAAGAAAATCTTAGGACCCGATACAATGAGGAAATGATTGAAATTGTGCGCCGATAAGACAAAGAATAAAAGAAGCTCGTGATGGCGTAAATCATATGCCGATACCCGTAGATCCGAGCCGAATTTGAGTGTGGCGACAAGGTTTTCCTTAAAACCTCTCCGTCCAAAGGCATTGTAAGATTTGGGGTAAAGGAAAGTTGAAACCACGATTTATAGGACCTTACGAGATCCTTGAGAAAATAGGCCCATGAGCCTATAGATTAGCGTTACCACCAAGCTTGGGTAATGTTCATAATGTGTTTCACGTGTCTCAACTGAGGAAATACGTGTATGACCCGAAACACGTAATACACCATGATGACGTGGTCTTAAATCCTGATATGAGCTACGAAGAGGAACCTGTGGCCATTTTGGACCATAAAGTTCAACAGTTGAGAAATAAATCAATCCCAATAGTGAAAGTCCTATGGAGGCACCACGGACGCGAAGGTTTACGTGGGAACTCGAGGACGCCATGAAAGAACGATACCCCGAACTCTTTTGAGGTATGCAAATTTCGAGGACGAAATTTTTTTTAAGGGGGGTAGAATGTAATATCCCGTAATTTTAATACAGGATTACGATAATTAATTACGTAATTAGCATTACTAATTCAATAATTAAAATCTTAATTAGTCAACTCTTGACTTTGACCAAGCATAATTGGATAATTTCTGTATGAAATTCACTGAGCCTTAGTGAATTAAGGAATATAATTTTCAATATTCCTTCGAACGTAATTTTCAACGTTGAATGAATTCGACGCCACGCCTTACGGTATTATTAGCGCTTAAGCTTAATTTGAAATTCCTATTATTATAGGAATAAATAAAGTTGTAACAAACTTTATTTTGAACATTTTGGAGATAATTAAGCTATGAGAAATTTGAGACGTTTCAAACGTCTACGTTTAGAGATAATGCGATAACTTTAGCATATGATCTCGGAATTATAAAATTCAAATTCCTATTATTATATTATTATATAAGAGCATTATTTATCATTAAATAATGCTAGAAAACTTAAGAAAGCAATGTACATTATTTCATGGGTTTCGAAAACCCTAAGTATTTAAATTAGGGTTTCTAAGACCTAAATTGTTTTAAATACTTTTCTATTATTAAACTTATTATCTAAGACATATAATATGTCACATAATTGTGTAGTAGCTATTTTTATACAAGAAAATCAAATGTTTGGGAATACCTTAGCAATTTTCGAAAATGGTGAGTTCTAAAGTATGATTTAATATTTAATTCTTATCTAATTAATGATATATGATAATTATTATATTATTATGATGTCATTAAGGACTAAATGAGGTGTAATACAAGTTGCACAAGTGTGGTGCACTTGTATACATGGGGACTAAAATTATGAGATTTTTGGCATGATTTTATGTAATATTATTATTTTATAATTAATAATTAAATATGAGTTGGATCCTATCTTATTCTAGGTGTAAAGTAGCATTAATTAGCAAGTTGATCAACAAGTCCATGCTAATTAATGAGGGGGGGCGAAATTGTTGAAAAAAATGGTGGAAAAATTCTTAGTTTCATACCTTATATTAGAGACACATGTGTAGTTGAAATTTTTGACTTTTCAAAAGGAACTTTATACTATATTAATAATATGTTAATAATATAGTATATAATATAAAAATTAAATAAAACTTAGCCTAACATATATATGTTGGCTAGAATTGCTAAAATTGAAGGAAATGTGATTAGTTCTTTTATTTCGATAAATATGAAATAAATTAATAATTAATTATAATATAGTATAATTAAGTATATAATATAGTAATTAAACAAAAATCAATCCTAGTATATATATATATATAGTTGGCGACACACACACATGTTTGAGTATATGTATTTAATTAATTTATGCCAACTAATATCCAATGCAATTAATTAGAGGATAAGAAATATCATGAGTCAGTATATGATAAGAACTAAAATCTTGTCTCTAGTGTAGAGGAGGTGGCCGATTATTTTGACTAAAATTAACAAGTTGTAGTAGATATTTTCCAAGTAATTAATGTGCTACAAGTTGCTAACATCTATAAATATAACATGAACTCTCCATTAATCCATTTTGCTTCCCCCATTTTCGAAACATAAGAGAAGAGAGAAAGGAGAGAGTTCTTCAATTCCTAACCCAAACCTAGATCATATAAGCCTTCAACAATAAAATCGAAACCGATTAAAAGGTTAGAAATTTTACGAGCTTCGATTACGTACTAAAATTTTTGAATTTCGTCCGTTAGAATTTATGTTATGATCTTAGTTTATATACATGATTTTCGAAAATTATAGATCTTGTGCTAATATGTTTAAATATCATGTTTATACTATGTTATTAAGCATGTATATTAATTATATCATGAAATTAAACATGCTATCAAATTATTCATATGGACCAAAACTGGGAGCTACATATGTTGATGATTTTGATTTTAAATGTTGAATTGAGCATGGAATCATAATCTATAGTATTAATTATGCTTATGTGAATTTATTTAGAATTTTGGGAAACTATAGCTTATATATTTATTAATACCGAATATATATATATATGTTATAATGTTGTGATATAATTCATGTTTAAGTGTTATAATAACATATTAAGTGTGTAGATTCATAATATATGGTTCAGGAATTTATTGAAATTTATAAGGATTTATTTGACCTAAGTCGAAAATTTCAAAAGTGACTTAGGTAAATTTTATTCAATAAGTCACAATAAATAACAATTATGTTGTAGTAAGCATAATTGAGGGTGATTAATCAAGATATGATTTTATCGAATTTTTAAAAATCATTTGATGGGTTAATTAAGACCGAAAACATTAGTATATAATACTAAGGTGTATAAATTTTATTTGACTAAGGTAATTACATATTATTAATCACATGATAAAATAGTGTAACATGTGAATTTATAAGAATTTATGCACAAACCTAAGCTATTTATTCTATAATGACCGAAAATGTTAGGTTTAGTGCATTAATGATGTAAATTTATTTTATCAATTATAATTACATAATATGATCTAAAATAATGTTTTAGACATATTATGATTTTTGGGGAATTTTTAGAACAAGAATTGTACATGAAATGATAAAATTACACATGTAGGCTTAGAAAGTCAAAATGTTGACTTTTCGTTGACCAAAGTCAAAATTGTTGACTTTTGGTTGACTTGGTCAAAATAGTTGACCAAAATCGTTGACCAAGGTCAACGGGCACGCAATTCGATAATACGTGATCAATGTGACGTTAAGACGTTTAGTAACAATGCTACTTACGTTACGTAAGTACATTAAAACGTACATTATATACTAAAAAGATAGAAAATCTCTTATAAGTTAAGAAATTTCATAATCGACATCAATCGATTAAGAAACGTCAAATTAAGTCCGACGTTAATTTTATTCGATACATAGAACGTTATAGACTATGTTCGTCTCTATCGAACGCGACCGACGCGTCTAAAAATAATTTTACGTTAAGGCGATACGTGGACGGAGGCGTTGACGTAGAAAGGACCATAGTTAAGAGACCCACGATACGAGGTGGGCTTTACTAAAAAACCCTTTTATTTACGATGCTTTCTTCAAACGATTTATTTACAAAGCTTTCGGTTGAAAATGATTATGAATCGTTATTCAATTACATGCCCAAAATATTTATGTTTTAACGTATGGATCCTATCATGTTGTCGGGCGAGCCAACGATGTATGTGAATCGCTTATTGGGTCGCCCCAATTTATTTTAAATCGATATCGGATCTTAAGTCGAGGCGAAATTCGGCTAAGATTAACGGTACACCAGCTTTTTTACGACCGCGAGCCGTTAGCAACATCATCGGCCGGTCATGGATCTGGTCGACGCTGTAATCCCGACTATGTGATTGGGAGCCGTTAGCAACATCTTCGCCGATCACGGCGTCGGTAGAAGGAGGCCTACTTCTACGACGTGAGATCGATTATGAGATGAGTTATGAATTATTATGTGGATGATATGGATCATACGTATGTAAAATACTGCTGCAGCTAATCTTTTGAGAAATGATAAAATATTTTGGTATTCACGAGTTATTTCAACTAAAATCCTCGTGTTATACTTACGGGCGGTGTAATTAAATGAAATTATTTTCGCATGAGTCCACTAAGTGCAATCTTGTACTTAGCCCGCATGTTTGTTTTAAATGTGCGAGTTGAAAGTGATGGATGGACAAGTGTTGAGCAATCGGAGTTTTTGGCGTTAAATAGTTCACCTTGGATGATATCGTCATATATGCATTCACACGCTCACTGCTCAAAACACTTTATTATATTTTGGATATTACCTATGTTGCCTTTAGATCATCCTTTTGTTAATGGTCCATTGGTCAGTTTGTATGAAATCGTTGTGTGTTTATCTATAAAGTTTGATGTCTGAAGGTTTGTTGGTCATTATGTTCTTAATCCTCGCTAGTCGATGACGGTCCGCCTAATCCGTACTTTGGAAAGGCGGGTCACACTAATCAATTGATGTCGATTATGAAATTACTCGACATATAAGAGATATTCTATCTTTTGCACATAATGTGCGTTTTAATGTACTACGTAACGTAAGTTACATTATTACTAAGCGTCTTCACGTCACATAGATCACGATTATCGAATTTTGTGCCCTTTGACCTTGGTCGACGTTTTTGGTCAACAATTTTGACTTAGTCGACATTTAGTCAACATTTTGACTTTAGTCGACTCAAAAGTCGACATTTTGACTTTTTGATTTCTTATGTAATTTTCGATTTTAATGAACAATTCTTGTTCCAAAATTCTATAAAATCATACTATGTCTAAAACATTATTTTAGAACATTTTATGTAATTATACTTGATAAATTAAATTTATAACATTAATACACATAGGGTATAGTTTTCGGTCCCTAATTAATCGACTAAACATTTTAAAATTTCGATAAATTCACATAACACTTAATCATCCTTAACTATACTTATTATAACATAATTGTTATTTATTATGAACTATTTAATTTATTCTTCCTAAGTCGTGTTTGAAATTTTTGACTTAGGTCCAAATAATTTTATAAATTTCGATAAATTCACACAACCATATATTATGAATCTACATCACCAATATGATATGATAACACTTAAATGTGGATCATATCTCAATATAATATCATATCTTGTAATTTTGAAATTCGAGAACTTAGGTACTAAAGTTTTCCAAAAATCTACATAAAATCATATGTTTTATTTAATACCCTAGATCATGATTTCATGCTCAAATCGACAATTAAAAATCAAAATCATCAACATATCCTACCCTCAAGTTTTCGGTCCTTTCTTAAAATTTAATAACATGTATAACTTTGTAATATAATCATAGTACATGCTTAATAATATCATATAAGCATGATTTCTAAACATCTTAGCATAAGATCTAAAATTTTCGAAAATATCATATAAGAACTAAGCTTATAACATAAATTCTAACGGATGAAAATCGAAAATTCTAGCATGTATCTGGCTCGTAAAATTTCTAACCTTTTAATCGTGCAGTTTTGATCGCAAGATTTACTTGCTAAGGATTTGGGATCAAAACAATATGAACTCTCCTTATTTTCTCACTAAAATTTTCGGTCCTCAAGGTTTGTAAATGGATGAATGAATAGCTTAGGTTATATTTATAGGTATATGCAAGTTGTGTGATAATTATTACATGAAATCATAACTTATTACACTTGCTCACCTTAGTCGAAATTTTCGGCACCTCCTATGGTAGGAGACAAAATTTTATCCTTATCTTATACACATCAACTTGCTATCTTATCCTTTAATTAGATACATTGTATCATAGTTGTCATAATCTAATTAAATTCTTACCTTGTAACATGTGTGTGTGTGTCGGCTATAATTAATAGCCTAAGGTAGATTTTCATTTTTCTTATACCATATACTTTATTATATTATTTTATCAATTAATTAATAAATTGTATCATAATTATCAAGAATTAAAAGAATTTATTACATTGTACATTCTTTGTGTAATTTTCGATCATACCTAGCTTATTAGGATAAATTTCTAATTTTCTATAATATGTACTATATTATATTCATAATATAAAGTTACTTTTGAAAAGTCGAATATTTCGACTACACAGTGGCCTTATTATATAGTGTGAAATTAAGAAATTTTCAACCTCATTTTTCAAAAATTTCGGTCAACACATTAATGAGCCATGGATTACTTGTTTAACTTGTTAACTACTACTACTTTACACCTAATATAGGATAAGATCCAACTCATGATCATTCATTAATTATAGGATAATATTATCACATAAAATCATACCTTATCTTATCTAAATTTTCGGCCCCCCTATACACAAGTGGCCTCCCACTTGTGTATCTTGATAATACAACTCATATTATCTATAATAATATCATATTAATATAATTAATATCATACATTATTAATTAGATAAGAATTAAATTAAAATCAAACTTTAGAAACCCTAATTTTCGAAAATCACTAAGGAAATTCCAAACATTTTGTTTCCTTGTATAAAATAGCTACTACATAGTTATGTGACATATTATATATCTTAGATAATAAATTTAATCATAGAAAAGTATTAAAAATAATTTTAGACCTTAAAAACCCTAATTTGAAATTTTAGGGTTTTCGAAACCCATAACAAAAGGTACATTGCATTCTTAAATTTTCTAGCATTATTTTGATGATAAATAATGCTCTTATATAATAAAATAATCATAGGAATTTGAATTTTATAATTCCATGATCATTTGACTGAGTTATCGACTCATCTCTAAAAATCGACGTTTGAAACGTCTCAAAATTCTCATAGGCAAATTATCTCGAAGCGTTCAAAATAAAGTTGTAACAACTTTATTTATTTCTATAATAATAGGAATTTGAAATTGAAACTTAAGCGCTTAATAATCTTGTAAGGCGTAGCGTCGAATTTATTCGACGTTAGAACGATAAGTTCGAAGGAATATCTGGAAATTATATTCCTTAATTCACTAAGCATTCGTGAATCTCACACAGAAATTATCCAATTATGCTTGGTCAAAGTCAAGAGTTGACTAATTAAGATTTTAATTATTGAATTAATAATACTAATTATGAAATTTATTATCGTAATTCAGTATTAAATTTACGGGATATTACAAAACCACTAATTTACCTCTAACCACAGCAGACAACCCTTCCTCCACCTCCTTAACGAGGGGTGTAGCAGCATCATTGCTTGGAATGGATGATGGCCGCACCTGCCCCCTGATCCTGTTGTTGAATCTCGCCATATCTTGATTACGTAGATGGAAGAGATGGAGACTACAAATTTTGCACAATCAGAGCGCAGGAGAAAATGAACGTGAAAGGCGAGAGCAAAGATGCAGCAAAATTGGAGAAATAAAAGATTAAAAGGACTGAAAGGTGGGAGAGGAAAAAGGCGCGGTCTTTCAAATCCCAAAAGTCAACCAAATTTTTCCCGCTCTTTTGGTTTTTACCAAATTGGCAACTTCAATTTCACTTTCTCTTAAACCTCTGAAACTCTATTCTTGGGCAAAATTAGCACCATGCATCGAACTTCCCAGATGTACGCACGCTTGCAATCAAAAATCCCAAAATAATCCTCATTCTTTTAGCAAGGCTAAAGCAATTTATTAACATCGAAAAACCGAGACAAAGCGAGAATTAAAGCGAATATTTACAAACAAAAGAGGCTGCCCGGTGCACGCTCGCCATGGCAGCCAAGTACCTCTCTGTCAGGCGTCGGCCGGGGTGTTGAGGTCTTCTCACGAGCGACCTCGCCACCACAATAGTCTTGACACGCTGTCCATTCACCATGAATTCCCGACCGATGTCCCTTCTTGTAATGTGATAGCGCCGTGGGGTGCTACCTGAGAATTGTGAAGGACCCGACCATCGTGATTTGACTTTCAGGAATAGCTTCAACCTTGAATTGAGCGGTAACACTTGCGACCCGGCAACAACTCACGGCGCAAGATGTTGTTATCATGCCATCTCTTTGTCCTCTCCTCAGTATAGTTTGCATTTTCATAGGAAAACCGGTGAATTCATCCATCTCACTTAGTTGCGACAAGCGAGCTTCTCCGGTGACCTTATGCTCAAAATTGATTTCTTTATCGTGATCAAATGTTGGTGGCGAACCGACAACTATAATCTCTTTATAACATCATCATCGTTGGTAGCGAACCGATAACTTTCACTATCATCACACCACCATCTCCACACATAACATGATCATCATCGTTGGTAGCGAACCAACAACTTTCAATATCATCATACCGACCATCTCCACACATAACAATATCATTATCGTTGGTAGCGAACCAACAAGCGATTTACTTTCATAGTTGGCTTACCCAACAACATGATAGGATCATACATAAAAACATAAACACTTTGGGCAGGTAATCATATCATTTCTCAACAGAAGTACTGTAAATAAATACTTTGTATTTTGCAGATGGCAAAATAAATAAAAGGGTTTTCGAATAAAGCCCACAGTGCGTAGCTTTTGATAAAGTTCCTTTCTAACGTCATTGCTCAAGTCCACGTCCCACCTTAACGTAAGAACTTATTTTAGTACATTGATCACGTTCGATAGAGACGAACATCGTCTATAACGTCCTATGAATCAAATAGGTCTAACGTCGAACTTAGTCTGACGTTTCCTAATCAAATGATGTTGATTATGAAATCGCTCATCTTATAAGAGATATTCCATCTCTTTAGCACATAATGTACGTTTTAATGTACTTACGTATCGTAAGTTACATTGTTACTAAACGTACTACGTCACATAAATCGTGTATTATCGAATTGCGTGCGATTTGACCTTGGTCAATGTTTTTGGTCAACAATTTTGACTTGGTCAACATTTTGACTTTTTAATACTACATATGTAATTTTGTTATTTTATGTACAATTCTTGTTCCAAAAATTCTCATAAAATCCTAATATGTTTAAAACATTATTTTAGAACATATTATGCAATTATATCTTATAAAATAAATTTATAACATTAATACACATAATATATGGTATTCGAAAATCTCAATTTAACTAAGCAAACATTTCTCAAAAATTCCAAATAAATCACATAACATCTATTCATCCTTAAGTATCCTTACTATAACATTATTTTTATTTATTATGAATCATTCAATTAAATCTTCCTAAGTCATATTCGAAAATTTGGACTTAGGTCCAAATAATTTTTAACAAATCCAATAAATTCATATAACACCATATTATGAATTTACACACTCAATATGCTATAATATCATCAAATCATGACTTAACTCTTATCATGTGATCATACTTATAATTTTCGACTATTATCAAATTAATTGCTATAGTTTTCCAAAATTCCACATAAAATCATATAGGTATGTTACATACTCTAGATCATGATTTCATGCTCAAATCCACAATTAAAATTTAAAATCATCATCATATCTTGTTATCATATTCTCGGTCCTTTTTCAAAGTTTGATACCATGCTTATCTTTGTATTATAATTAATATACATGCTCATGAACAACATATAAACACAATTTCTAAATACTTTGAACATGTCTCATAATTTTCGAAGACTTCATCAATAAATCATGCTTGTAACTCAAATTTTAACGGTTGAAATACAAAATTCTAACATGTATACGTAGCTCGTAAGAATTCTAACCTTTTAATCGGTGTCGATTTTAATCGGCGAAGGTTTATTCGATCTAGGATTGGATTGAAACAAGATGAACTCTCTCTCTTTTTCTCTCAATATTTTCGGTAGTCTAGAGAACCAAATGAGAGCTTGGAGAGCTTAAGTGTAATATCCCGTAATTTTAATACTGAATTACAATAATAAATGACATAATTAGGGTTATTAATTCAGTAATTAAAACCTTAATTAGTCAATGCTCGATTTTGACCAATCACAAATTAATAATTACTGTGTGATATTCACTGATGCTCAGTGAATTAAGGAATATAGCTTATGCTATTCCTTCAGACGTATAATTCTAACGTCAGTTAATTTTAACAGTTAGCCTTATGAAATTTCTAAGTAATGAAACTTAGAAATTTATTTCCTTGATTACAGAACGAATAATGTGCCTATGACATTATTACGAGTATTTTTAGAGATGAATTAATTAGTTATATTTTGAGACGTTTTGAACGTCGGTTTTTAGAGATGAGTCGATAACTCAGTCAAACGATCATGGAATTATAAAATTCAAATTCCCATGATTATTTTATGATATAAGAATATTAATTATCATCAAAATAATGCTAGAGAATTATAGAATTAAAAGTACTAATAATTAGGGTTTCGAAAATCCTAATTTCCCAAAATTAGGGTTTTATGAATCTAAATTGTTTTAAATATTTTTCTATGATTTATTTCATCATCTAGAACATATATTATATCACATAACTATGTATTAGCTATTTAATGCAAGAAAATAAAATATCTAGCCTTGTAACCTATGATTCTCGAAATCTAGGGTTTCTAAGTGTGATATTTGATTTAAGTCTTATTCTATGGTTGATGTAGCATAATTATTGCATTAATATGATATTATTAAGGATAAGGTGAGGTGTAATGCAACTTGCACAAGTGGGGGGCACACTTGTGCAAGAAGGGACGAAAATTGTGTTCTTTTTATAAGATTTGATGAATCAAATCTTGCTTTAATTTTATGAGAAGATAAGATAAGGTATCCACTTGTATATGAGGTGTAAAGATAAGATAGTGTTCAATTTGAACAAGTAACCTATGTTGGAAACCAAGTGATGGTTACCAATTTGATCAAGTAATCTACACAATTGTCTTTATATAGCCGAAAATATGGACTAAAATTTGGTAAGAAGGATTTTTGAAACTTCTTATGATAATGACAGATATTATAGTTGAAAACCTTGACTTTTCAATATAACATTATCCTATAAGTAATATTAGTATATATAATATCATAGGAAATAAATCAAATTGTGCCAATTGTTGAAGTTGGCGTGAGTTATGTAGAATAAGTAGGATATATATATATATATATATTCAATTTGTGTATACCATAATTAAGACAATTGAAGAATAGTCTCCATGCAATTGAGATTGCCGTGAGCAATTAGGAAAAGAAAGAGATATTTTGGATTTGATAAGGATTAATATGATAAGATAAGAAAATTTAAAACTTTGTCCTAAGCTAAGCCAAGTGGGACGAAAAGTTTGACCAATCGTCTGAGGATAATAAGTGTTATCTTATGTAATAATTATCTACAAGTAGCCAAGTGCTATAAATATAAGATATGATCATCAAATTTCTCCATTAAGAACCGAAAATTTAGAGAGAAAAAGAGAGAGTTCATCCAAAGTTTTGATCCCAAACTTAGATCAAATAAACCTCCACCGATTAAATCGATTCCGATTAAAAGGTTAGATTTCTTACGAGCTACGTATACATGCTAGAATTTTCGATTTCGTCCGTTAGAATTTATGTTATAAGCTTAGTTTGTTCATGTGATTTTCAAAAATTATGTAACATATGCTAAGATGTTTAGAAATCATGTTTATATGATATTATTAAGCATGTATTATAATTATATCACAAAATTAAGCATGGTATTAAAAATTTCATGTGGACCGAAAACATAGGAGTGCCATATGTTGATGATTATGATTTTTAATTGTTGATTTGAGCATGAAATAATAATCTAGGGTATTAAATAAGCTTATATGAATTTATATAGAAATTTTGGAAAACTTTAGTACCTAAGTTCGTGAATTTCGAAAATTATAATATATGATATGATATTGAGATATGATCCATATTTAAGTGTTATCATATCATATTGATGATGTAGATTCATAATATATGGTTGTGAGAATTTATTGAAATTTATAAAAATTAATTGGACCTAAGTCAAAGTTTCAAAATATGACTTAGGAAAATTTTATTCAATAGTTCATAATAAATAACAATTATGTTATAATAAGGATAGTTAAGGATGATTAAGTGTTATGTGAATTTATTGGAATTTTTGAAAAATGTTTAGTTAGTTAATTAAGATGATCGAAAACTATACCTTATGTGTATTAATGTTATAAATTTATTTTATCAAGTATAATTACATAATATGATCTAAAATAATGTTTTAGACATAGTATAATTTTATAGAATTTTGGAACAAGAATTGTACATTAAAATCGAAAATTTCATAAGAAATTGAAAAAGTCAAAATGTTGACTTTGAGTTGACTAAAGTCAAAATTGTTGACTAAAGGTTGACTTGGTCAAAATTGTTGACCAAAAACGTTGACCAAGGTCAAAGGGCACGTAATTCGATAATACGTGATTTATGTGACGTAGTACGTTTAGTAACAATGTAACTTACGTTACGTAAGTACATTAAAACGTACATTATATGCTAAAAAGATAGAATATCTCTTATATGTTAAGAAAATTTACAATCGACATCAATTGATTAGGAAACGTCAAAATAAGTCCAACGTTAACCTTATTTGATGCATAGAACGTTATAGACAATGTTCGTCGCTATCGAACGTGACCAATGTACTAAAGTAGTTCTTACGTTAAGGTGGGACGTGGATTGAACGTTGACGTAGAAAGGGGATTATAGAAAGGAAATCAGTTTTGAAAGGAAGACCATACCGGTGGGCTTTATTGAAAACCCTTTTATTTACTTGCTTTCGCAAATGAAAAGTATTTATTTACAAACTCTTTCGGTTGAGAAATGATATGATTACCGCCCAAAGTGTTTATGTTTTATGTATGGATCTATCATGTTGTTGGGCAAGCCAACTATGAAAGTATATGAGCCGTTGGTTCGCTTGTGACTTGATCGTTGGGTAGCTCCCGATCGATGAGAAAATCGATATCGGACCCATGTCGGATCGAGAATTCCTGCTAGGGTTACGTGCACGAGTAAGGCGATTTGTGCCGAAAGGATAATTCTCGGCGGTCATCGCTGCGCCGTAGGAGGTGGCCACCTCTACGGTGCGAGATGAGTTTATGAGATGATGATGTGATATGAGATATGTAAATGATATGGATCATACAAAGAGAAAATGCTCGGCCGAGCGATGTTTTGAGAAATGAGAAAATGTTTTAGTAAGCACAAGGCATTTTCAACTAAAACCCCATGTCTTACTTATGGGCGGTGTAATTTAAAGAAAATGTTTTGCAATGAGTCCTTTGGGTGCATTATTTGTACTCACCGCATGTTTGTTTTAAATGTGCGAGTTGGTGATGGATGGGATGGAGCGGTGTTGGCGATCGGGTCTTTTGTCGCCGATAGTTAAACATTGGATACACATCGTCACATGTGTATTCCACATGCTTTCCACTGCTAGATTATGAAGTCATATGTATGTTATGTATTAGTCATCCCTTAAACACTTGAAATTTCAGAGATATTCCCGATATATGTCACACCGTTCAGTATTCCTTGTCACTATTCTTTACTTAAATTCCGTGTTAATTAACAGTCCCTGCTAATCCGTACTTTGGGTTGGTGGGCTGTTACAAAGTGGTATCAGAGCAGTTCGTTCCTTAAACCCAAAATTCCTTTCAAAGTTGAGTCTAGATTGAGTCACTAGACTTCTAGAGATCAGCTGACTATGCTCAACACTCCATCACATCAAGCTCAACCGGGAAAGAGGTAAATGACTTTCTTAAAGTTTTGAGAATGAGAATGAGAAGTTTGAAAGTGAGATTTATTAAAGTGAAATAAATTTTTCAAGAAAATGAAAATTTTGAAATAAAAGAGATTCCAAGAATATGCAGGTATGGGACTGCATATTCAAGGAAAGCTCAAGGATTCCAAGAATATGCAGGTATGAGACTGCATATTCATGGAAGACTTAAGGATTTGGTATGTGAAAAGAAAATGATTTTCTCAGTTTAGAAAATGAACGAGTTTGAAAGAAAATGCCCTTTTTCAAAACTTTGAAATGAAAAGTTTGACATGGAAAATGATATTTCCAAAGAGATGAAAGTTATGGGAATTGTTGAAAGTGAAAGTAATTGCAAACGTTGCAATGAAGTTTTATATTGTTAAGAGAAATTGATATTTGTTCCTAAGCCGGATGCAGAATACCTGGCTAGGATAAAAGTGATATGATCATGATATGTGTGGAGATGGCTGGTATGATGACAGTGAAAGTTGTTGGTTCGCTAACAACGTATGATGATGTTAAAATGAGTTGATAGTTGTTGGTTCATTACCAATATATTTTTGATGTTATGATGATATTGAAAGATGTTGGTTCGCTACCAACATATGATTATATTATGATGATGTTATATGAGAAAGTGTTGACATAGATATGTCAAAAGTGAAATCTTTGAATTCGTGAAATTCAATGAGCATGATTATTATGAAAGAGTTATGTTATGAATGTGTACAGTTCTGAAATTTCCAGTTATTTTGATGATGGATATGTTATCCCAAAGAACATAGACTGTTTAAGTCGCATGATCCCTTTTTGCGAAAGAACATAGAAAAGAACTATGAGAATTGTAGTCTATCATGAGACAGAAACGAGATCGAAATGAGAATCTCGAGCTAAATGACGAGAACATAGAGCAGAAAGTCAAAGAGCAAAGACGAGAATGATGATTTAGAGATAATGAATGTCGCTATACTACAGTGACATGAGTATAGTCTTTTGTTTGGATGTTCACGTATGACGGAAATCCAAATTGACTATGACTTTCTCGTTAGGAACGAAATAAGAATGTGATCAGAAAAACAGTTGATACTGATCTTGCGACATATATAGAACGAGAAATCTACAGTGTAACAGGAATCTTAGAATGCTACTAGAAAACAAGATTCCCAATAGTTCAAGAAAAACTAGAGCATATGTGTATATGAGAACCTTTGATGACAACTAAAATGAGTTGTATAAGGTTTCGAATCTTATTCATAGCCCAAATTCTGTCATTGAGTTTAACTCTATGATCTAGTTCCAATGGGGATATCGTTTGAGTTCTCACTCCTTGTGAAAGAAGTTTACAGTCAGAAAATTTCATAAAGCGTTCTTTTGAAATCAAACCTTCATGTGACTGAGAAAGTATTTGTGACGGGCCTGGCCACCCCATATGACCAAAGAAATCTCAGTAGTTGTTATTCTGGTCTTCGGACCCTATCTCCCAATTATTCAGTTCAAAGAATATATTGTTTCAAAACCTCCAGAGTTGTTATCTTGAATTGTGAAACCATATCTCTTGTAAATTCTCTTCAATTCTTGAAACCAATAAGTATGACATAGGTTGACGTATCTTGTCACCTAAAAGTTTTAGATCAGTAAAGTGATAGACATCAAGATATGATGTAAAGAAGTTCTCAATGAGACGAGACATATTTTGTGATACACATAGGTGGATCGACCCTTGATGGGCTTTCCCAGTACCGATAACAGCTAAGTCATACCTCCACGTGAGTGTATGATGATTAAAGTTATGAATGAGATACTCTCTAACATTAAGTACTAGAGAAGAAGCAGAGAAAAGCATATGATATCCTTGGGATATACCTCCTCTTATTATGTCATAATAAGAAAGAATCCAACTTATCTTCAATATAGTTGATTGTCCCTAAGACCTCGATAGTAGGTCGGACGTGTTTAAAGTATAAAGATGAATAAGACTAAGTTGATGAATATAAAGGAAGAATAGTATCTCAGTATCAAGTTTTCCGCTTTATCCATAAATCGATAAAGATTATGTTTAAGTAGAATCGTTCCCAAGTATTTGAGACTTTGGTTAAACCAAAGATAGTGTGATCAATGGATCAAATAACGAGATATGTGAACAGCCAGGCTATTCCTAGTGTTTAAACCAAGAATGGGGGGGAAGATACCCCGAAGTTGAGACTTGGCAATAAAATATTGGTACTTGGAATTTAAGTTATAGTGTACGAACGTACTACCTTACCCGCATAGATTAGAATGATGATGGTCTTAATCCTAAAAGTAAGGACTAAAGTATAACGAAAGTAATATAACTTTCGGATATCATACTCAAGAAAAAGGGCAAGAGTTAAGAGTAGCTGAGAAAATTTCCAGCTATACAATTATGAGATAGTAAACAAGGGATAAGTTTTACAAACAGTTTGATTACGATGAGTAAAGTAAATTCTTTGAAGGAAAGAAGTAGATTAAGAAGTAGAATTGCTATTTGAGATGAAACCGTCATACACTAAGTATATAACGATAGAATGCTTATCTTATGCGAAATTTAGTAATTATTAAGCAAGATAATTGCTAAAGACGTATGCAAAGGAAATACGTTCAAGCGAACAACGAAAGGGATTCACAAGGAAGGACCTTAAGGTGAATCTAATTGGAAGGTTATTCCTCATACTTATGCAGTGACCAATAAAGTGAAATATTGGGTACCTCAGCATTGAAATGAAGTAAACATAGAATGTCGAGAAGATAGTAAAGATAGATATGACGTCAAGGCAAAAGTATGATGCGTTCTCAACGAACAAGGGATTTTAATTTATGCGAAACCACTTAGTCAAACCGATGAAGATTAAGGGAAATGACGTATATCCAAAAAGGATATTACGTATGATAACATAGTAACTGCTAATATAGGGATTCTTCTTGAAAGGATTTTAAAAGAAAGAATATATGGAGGATATATTCTTAAAAGCGATAAAGAAGAGAAAGGAAGCTGAATCATTCATACTAGTTAGAAAGTATGATAATGATGGAACGAATAAAACCAGGAAAGCTTGGTAGGTACGAGAAAACTTCTCAGTATACCTAAACTACTTTTGTTCGAAACAAGTGCATCACATTCTGTTATCACGAGATTAGTAATGCGTGGACACGTTAGAACTCAAATCAGAATAAGCGAATCAAAGGATGAGGATTTCTTTACTTAAAAGAAGGATCATGGTCGCCAAACGTATTTACTCGAACTTGGAATTGAACCTAGAATCACTTAAGACTTTAGTAAGGAACTTGAACATAACACCTTCTCGAGACGTAGAGATAATCCTAAGAATGGATTGGTTAGTCGAAAACCCTTCCACAATCCTCTGCGAGGAGAGAGAAATTTTTGTCACATTTCTGCAGACAAGAAGCTACAATTTCTATGAAATCTACATGGGAGAAAATTCGACCATATCCGCACTACAAACAAGGAGAATAATAAATAAGAAAGGATGTCGAGCATTCCCTATTTATCTAAGCGAGAGAATAAAAAGCGGAAATGAAGGTCGAGGATGTAGAAATTGTTCAAGAATTTTCTAGACTTTTCCAACAACTTACCAAGACTTGCCCCTGATAGGCAGTCAGAGTTTCACCACCAACTTAGAACCATGATTAACCTATGATAAAAGCACCCTTATCAAATGGCTTCAAGGAACTGGAGGAAACTAAAGTTTCAGATTTAAGAGTTGTAGGATCTAAATCTTATTGGACCTAGTGTATCACTATAGTAAACCTCAGCTTATTGGTCAAAAGGAAGATAGTTCTCTGAGAAAATGCATTGATTATCAAGAATTAAATAAACCATCACTTAAGAACAAATATCCACTACCAAGGATAGACGGATTATTCAGATGGAGGAACGAGAGTGTTCTCAATAATTGATCTTAAATTGAATTATTATCAACCTAAGGTACAAGCTGTCAATGTACCCAAAATGGCTTTCGAACAAGTTATGGCTACTATGAGTTTATAGTTATACCGTTCGGACTAACAAATGTACCAGCCATATTCATGAGCCTCAAAAAAAAAAAAAAAATTTGAGTGCTCCACCCTTACTTAGATAAATTTGTCTAAGTCTTCATGGAAGATATCCTTATCCATACAAAGAGATAGGAAGGACATAAGTAACACTGAGGACTGTCTTACCAACCTTAAGAACCAAACAAGTTCTTGCCAAGTCTAGTAAATGGAAAGATTGGTATAAAGAAGTAATGTTCCTTGGACACATCGTGCCTTCCGAAGGAATTAAAGTAGAATTGGCTAAGGTTAAAGCAGTGCAAGAATAGAACTACTCCTCTCACAACTAGGAACCAGAAACAGTAATACACGGATTAAGATTTGGAGATATTACCTTTAAGAAATGATGTGTGAAGTTTTCACCAATTATAAAAGTTTAAAATACTTCTTCGAGCAAAGAGTTTTGAACATGGGAAAAAGAGAAGGCTCGATTTAGTAAAAGATTACGACTGTAGTATAGAATATCACCCAAGAAAGGCACACGTAGTAGCTGAGGTCTTGAATCATGAAAGTCAATCCAAATGAGGATGTCTCTTAGCAAGAAAAGAGAAACTCGCTAAAGAATATAAGGCGAAAGAGCGAGAGAAGCACATGATAATGTCATATTGTTTAAAGAAGGATACGTGTTCCCAACAATAATGAGTTAAGGAATGAAATCATGAGTGAAGCTCATGATACTCCTTATACCACCCATCCAGACAGTATTGATATATATCACGACTTATGAGAAAAGTTTCAATAGGAAGAACTGAAACAAGATGTAGTCTCATTCGTTGAGCACTATCTTGCTTGCAAATAAGTAGAGGCATTACATTAACAGATTATTGGAAAGAGTATAGCCTTTGGAGATACCCCACGGAAATGGAATGACATCGTAATGAAATTCGTAACAGATTATCAAAGTCGAAAGAAGTGACACTACTATATGAGTAGTAGTGGATCGACTTGTTAAATACGCTCATTATTCGACCTATTCAGATTACTTATGAATCCGATAAGCTAGCCCAGTAAGATGTAAAAGAAATCATACGTTTACATAGAATACCAAAATCTATCATATTTGATAGAGATTTCAAGTTCCAAATTTGGATTAGTTAATGAAAAGAATTGGAGACGAGATTGAACTAGAGCATAATTTTCGCTCATAGATGGACAGTCGAAAGACAATACGAACGTTTTAAGATATGTTAAAGACATTAGTGTCGAATCAAAGTACGAGTTGGAAACATATTTTTCCACTAATAGCATCATCGCCTCGACGGTGGTCACGAGAAATGGTCGATATGGGCCATATGAGATATTGTATAAAAGAAAGTGTCGATCACTTCTTTATTATGATAAGGTAGGTAAGGGAAGTACCGGGGTCAACACCCTAAGTAGAATGATTGAGATTGTGCGTCAAGAAGCGGATAAGCGATAACGAAGCTCATGAGAGCAAAAGTCTTACGCAGATACGCGTAAATAAAGTTTTCTTAAGATCTCTCCATTAAGAGGAGTTAAAGTTGAGTAAAATGCAAGTTAGAATCACGTTTTATAAGACCTTATGAGGATCTTAGAAAGGATGGGCCTAGTAGCCTATAAATTGGTACTTCCACCAGGTATGGGGAATGTACGTAATAATTTCCATATGTCACAGTTAAGAAAGTATGTGTATTATCCAAAACACGTGAGTTATTATGATAATGATGTTCTTAAATCCAGATAAGGATTATGAGAAAAGATCTATGACGATGTTAAATCGTAAAGTATAACGGTTAAGAAACAAGTTTGTACCGTTAATGACAGTCCAATGGAGAAACCATGGACAAGAGAAAGCCATGTGAAAACATGAGAATGAGATAACGAGAAAAGTGTCCCACGCTTTTGAGGTATGCAAATTTCGGGACGAAATTTATTTTAAGGGGGGTAGAATGTAATATCCCGTAATTTTAATACTGAATTACAATAATAAATGACATAATTAGGGTTATTAATTCGATAATTAAAATCTTAATTAGTCAACTCTCGATTTTGACCAATCATAAATTAATAATTTCGTGTGATATTCATCGATGCTTAGTGAATTAAGGAATATAATTTATGATATTCCTTGACGTATAATTCTAACGTCGAATTAATTTCGACGATTCGTCTTATGAAATTTCTAAGTAATGAAACTTAGAAATTTATTTTATGATAGGAATAAATAATGTGCCTATGACATTATTTTGAGTATTTTAGAGATGAATTAATTAGTTATATTTTGAGGCGTTTCAACGCGTCGGTTTTTAGAAGAGTCGATAACTCGGTCAAACGATCATGGAATTATAAAATTCAAATTCCTATGATTATTTTATGATATAAGAATATTAATTATCATCAAAATAATGCTAGAGAATTAGGAATTAAAAGTACCAATAATTAAAGTTTGAAAATCCTAATTTCCCAAAATTAGGTTTTATGAATCTAAATTGTTTTAAATATTTTTCTATGATTTATTTCATCATCTAGAACATATATTATGTCACATAACTATGTATTAGCTATTTATTGCAAGAAAATAAAATATCTAGCCTTGTAACCTATGATTCTCGAAAATCTAGGGTTTCTAAGTGTGATATTTGATTTAATTCTTATTCTATGGTTGATGTAGCATAATTATTGCATTAATATGATATTATTAAGGATAATATGAGGTTTACATGCAACTTGCACAAGTGGGGGCACTTTTGTACTTGAAAAGAAGCGAAAATTGTGTTCTTTTTATAAGATTTGATGAATCAAATCTTGCTTTAATTAATGAGAAGATAAGATAAGGTATCCACTTGATATGAGGTGTAAAGATAAGAGTTGTTTCAATTAGAACAAGTAACCTATGTTGGAAACCAAGTGATGGTTACCAATTTGATCAAGTAATCTACACAATTGTCTTTATATAGCCGAAAATATGGACTAAAATTTGGTAAGAAGGATTTTTGAAACTTCTTATGATAATGACATATATTATAGTTGAAAACCTTGACTTTTCAATATAACATTATCCTATAAGTAATATTAGTATATATAATATCATAGGAAATATATCAAATTGTGCCAATTGTTGAAGTTGGCGTGAGTTATGTAGAATAAGTAGGATATATATATATTCAATTTGTGTATACCATAATTAAGACAATTGAAGAATAGTCTCCATGCAATTGAGATTGCCGTGAGCAATTAGGAAAAGAGAAAGAGATATTTTTGGATTTGATAAGGATTAATATGATAAGATAAGAAAATTTAAAACTTTGTCCCTAAGCTAAGCGAGTGGGACGAAAAGTTTGACCAATTGTCTGAGGATAATAAGTGTTATCTTATGTAATAATTATCTACAAGTAGCCAAGTGCTATAAATATAAGATATGATCATCAAATTTCTCCATTTTGCTCCATTAAGAACCGAAAATTTAGAGAGAAAAAGAGAGAGTTCATCCAAAGTTTTGATCCCAAACTTAGATCAAATAAACCTCCGCCGATTAAATCGATTCCGATTAAAAGGTTAGATTTCTTACGAGCTACGTATACATGCTAGAATTTTCGATTTTCGTCCGTTAGAATTTATGTTATAAGCTTAGTTTGTTCATGTGATTTTCAAAAATTATGTAACATATGCTAAGATGTTTAGAAATCATGTTTATATGATATTATTAAGCATGTATTATAATTATATCACAAAATTAAGCATGGTATTAAAAATTTCATGTGGACCGAAAACATAGGAGTGCCATATGTTGATGATTATGATTTTTAATTGTTGATTTGAGCATGAAATAATAATCTAGGGTATTAAATAAGTTTATATGAATTTATATAGAATTTTGGAAAACTTTAGTACCTAAGTTCGTGAATTTCGAAAATTATAATATATGATATGATATTGAGATATGATCCATATTTAAGTGTTATCATATCATATTGATGATGTAGATTCATAATATATGGTTGTGAGAATTTATTGAAATTTATAAAATTATTTGGACCTAAGTCAAAGTTTGAAATATGACTTAGGAAAATTTTATTCAATAGTTCATAATAAATAACAATTATGTTATAATAAGGATAGTTAAGGATGATTAAGTGTTATGTGAATTTATTGGAATTTTTGAAAATGTTTAGTTGATTAATTAATATAATGAAAACTATACCTTATGTGTATTAATGTTATAAATTTATCTTATCAAGTATAATTACATAATATGTTCTAAAATAATGTTTTAGACATAGTATGATTTTATAGGAATTTTTGGAACAAGAATTGTACATTAAAATCGAAAATTACATAAGAAATTGAAAAAGTCAAAATGTTGACTTTGAGTTGACTAAAGTCAAAATTGTTGACTAAAGGTTGACTTGGTCAAAATTGTTGACCAAAAACGTTGACCAAGGTCAAGGGCACGTAATTCGATGTCGTGATCTATGTGACGTAGTACGTTTAGTAACAATGTAACTTACGTTACGTAAGTACATTAAAACGTACATTATGTGCTAAAAAGATAGAATATCTCTTATATGTTAAGAAAATTTACAATCGACATCAATTGATTAGGAAACGTCAAAATAAGTCCAACGTTAACCTTATTTGATGCATAGAACGTTATAGACAATGTTCGCCGCTATCGAGCGTGACTAATGTACTAAAGTAGTTCTTACGTTAAGGTGGGGACGTGGACTTGAGCGTCGACGTAGAAAGGGATTATAGAAAGAAATCGGTTTTGAAAGGAAGACCATACCGGTGGGCTTTATTCGAAAACCCTTTTATTTACGATGCTTTCTTTGAAATGAAAGTATTTATTTACAATGCTTTCGGTTGAGAAATTATATGATTACACCCAAAGTGTTTATGTTTTATGTATGGATCTATCATGTTGTTGGGCAAGCCAACTATGAAAGTATATGATTTGTTGGTTCATTAACTGACTTGATCGTTGGGTAGCTCCCGACCGATGAGAAAATCGATATCGGACCCTATGTCGGATGCGAAATTCACAGCTAGGGTTACGTGCGAGTAAGGTGTTGTGTGCCGAAAGGACAATTCTCGGCGATCGGCTGCGCCGTGGGAGGTGGCCACCTCTACGGTGCGAGATGAGTTTATGAGATGATGATGTGATATGAGATATGTGAATGATATGGATCATATAAAGAGAAAATGCTCGCCGCGGCGATGTTTTGAGAAATGAGAAAATGTTTTAGTAAGCACAAGGCATTTTCAACTAAAACCCTCGTGTCTTACTTATGGGGGCGATGTAATTTAAAGAAAATGTTTTGCAATGAGTCCTTGGGTGCATTATTTGTACTCAGCCCTGCATGTTTGTTTTTAAATGTGCAGGTTGAGCTGATGGATGGGATGGAGCAGTGTTGAGCAGTCAGGTCTTTTGTCGCCGATAGTTAAACCTTGGATACACATCGTCACATGTGTATTCCACATGCTTTCCGCTGCTAGATTATGAAGTCATATGTATGTTATGTATTTGTCATCCCTTAAACACTTGAAATTTCAGAGATATTCCCGATATATGTCACACCGTTCAGTATTCCTTGTCATTATTCTTTACTTAAATCCCGTGTTAATTAACAGTCCCTGCTAATCCGTACTTTGGGTTGGTGGGCTGTTACATTAAAGTCTTATTTATAGACCTAAGCCACTTGTATTGCTAATTATTACTTAGGAAAAAATATCTATACACTTGCTAGATCCTCTAGGATTTTCGGTCCCCACTTGCATATATAATGCCAAAATTTTATCTTATCCTTTAATCACTTTAATTATGATACCATATCTCTTTAATTAATATCCTAGATCTTGTAGATTACATAAGATAGTAAAATCACAACACATTGGAGACATGTGTGTGCGTCGGCCATGTCCTGACATTAGGCTTGATTTTATTTTATTTTCCTATTCCATATTATATTATTATGATATAATAATATCATAGTTGAATAGTCGACAATTTCAACTTATACACGTGTGATTTTACTATAAGGTTTGAAATTAAAATATTCCAACCTATTTATCCTCATTTTCGGCCATTGTATGTAGACAACCTTAGGTTACTTGTTCAATTTGAACACCATCTCTACTTTACACCTCATACCAAGTTGGAACCTTATCTTATCCTTTACATTAATTAAAGCAAGATTTGTGTTCATAAAATCTTATAAAAATGATGAAATTTTAGTCCTTTTCACAAGTGTCTTCCCCACTTGTGCAAGTTGTTAACAACTCATCTTATCCCTAATAATATTATATTAATATAATAATTATGATACATCATCAATAGGATAAGAATTAAATCAAATCTTGCACTTAGAAACCCTAAATTTTCGAGAATTAGGGTTACAAAGCTAGACATTCTATTTTCTTGTATTAAATAGCGAATACGTAGTTATGTGACATAATATATGCTCTAGATGGTGAATTAAATCATAGAATAATATTTAGAACACTTGTAAACCATAAAACCCTAATTTCGAAAATTAGGGTTTTCGAAATTAGCCTATTTTGTTCAATTTCTATTCCTTAATTTTCTAGCATTATTTTGATGATAAATTGTAATATCCGTAATTTTAATAATTGAATTACATTAATAAATTCGTAATTAGTATTATTAATTCGATAATTAAAATCTTAATTAGTCAATGCTCGACTTTGACTAAACATAAGTTTATAGTTTCTGTGTGATATTCACTGACGCTCAGTAAATTAAGGAATATAGTTTCTAATATTCCTTCGAACGTAATTTTCTAACGTCGAATGAATTCGACAGTTAAGTCTTACAGTATTATTAAGCACTTAAGCTTAATCTCAAAATTCCTATTATTATAGGAATAAGAAAAGTTGCTACAACTTTATTTTGAACGTTTTAGAGATAATTCGCCTATAAGAATTTTGAGACGTTTCAAACGTCGGTTTTTATAAATGAGTCGATAACTCAGTCAAATGATCACGGAATTATAAAATTAAAATTCCTATGATTATTTTATGATATAAGAGCATTATTAATCATCAAAATAATGCTAGAAAATTTAAGAATGCAATGAACCTATTGTTATGGGTTTCGAAAACCCTAAAATTTCGAATTAGGGTTTTTAAGGTCTAAAATTATTTTTAATACTTTTCTATGATTAAATTTATTATCAAAGACATATAATATGTCACATAACTATGTAGTAGCTATTTTATACAAGGAAATAAAATGTTTGGAATTTCCTTAGTAATTTTCGAAAATTAGGGTTTCTAAAGTATGATTTCTAATTTAATTCTTATCAAATGAATAATGTATGATATTAATTATATTAATATGATATTTTTATGGATAATATGAGTTATATTACAAGTTGCACAAGTGGGGGTACACTTGTGCCCAAAAGTGGCAAAAATTTCATGCTTTAGGTGTGATATTATTAATTAATATCATACTATATTTAATGAGAAGATAAGATAAGGTATCCACTTGTATATTAGGTGTAAAGATAAGATAGTGTTCAATTTGAACAAGTAATTGTTGGCCTCATCATGTAAGTGGCCGAAACTATGCCTATATATACTATAATATTACAAATTCTTTATTTAATTGATAAGTATGATGCAAGATGTTAATTATGGGATAAGATTATGTTTCCTAGATATTATTAAGAGATAAGGATAGAGTTGTATTCAAGTGGAACAAGTAACTATGGATTTTTTTTGCTAGTAGTTGAAAATGTTGACAATTAATGTGCATAAATGTGAATGCATTTAATTAAAGGATAAGATGACTTAATAATGAGTTGTAGGATAAGATAAATTCATCCAATTTAGACACATGAGGACCGAAATTTTTGAATGAATATGCAAGTGGTTTAGTTGATATTTTAGGTGTAATAATTACACTACAACTTGATTAATTCTATAAATAAGGGAGGGGATCAAACATTTCCCCATTTTAGCACCCTAAACCATCGAAAATTGTGAGAAAAGAATAGAGGAGATGTCGCCCCGCTCCGGACGACCGGATTAGAGGGTGACTAATACTAGGAATAGTATTATAGGACTGACGGACTAAGATAGAGGTACATATCAGCGATAATTAGCATGCTCGATAGGTTCGATAATAATATCCGATGATTAAAAGGTTTAGGCCATCGGACCCGAAGAATTACCATGGTGCGATGGACCTCAATAGTTCATGACATAAAGTAAAGAGTTCGGAGTTTAGCGGTGGAAAGTGTGTGAATACATATATGATGATATGTATTCGCGTAAAACCAAATCCTAAATAAGCGATCGAGGACTTTGGACTCCTCAACATATCCTCCATCATCACCATCGAGCTCAACCCGCACATTTAAAACAAACATGCGGGGCTAAGTACAAGAAATTGCACTCGGTGGACTCATGCCGAAAACATTTGATAATATTTGAATTCTACGCCAATATCGAGGTAAGTCATGAGGGTTTTAGTTAAAATGCCTTGTCTTACTAAATCATTCGGTCAGTAAACATAGCTCTACGAGCATTTTCTTGGTGTGTATGGTCCGTATCTCATAGTAACAGTTCATAACAGTATTAAAAGTTAAACGTCGAGAGGGAGGCCTCCCATCTACGACGCCGTGATCGGCCGTAATCCCGTACAGCACACAGTCACTCTCACAAGCATATGTTAACATAGCAATAGTTCCAACCTTCACGCCAATCCTAGCCAGACATTTATCATCCGGCACAGGACCCGACATTTAAAAGGTTGGGCGCGACCCAAATGACATAACCTGTCATAATAATGTTCCAACCATCGCCACAGCCCTACCCGGGCAAACAGATAGGATCCATACACAAAACAGAAACATTTTGGCAGGTAATCTTGTAAACAGTTTATCAACAGTTGAAGATAAGTGTAAGAAATAAATTCATTTGTAAAGAGTAGCAAAGTCGCTTTTGTTTGAAAAGAGGGCCCACCTGGACTATGGTTCGTTGTAAAATGAGTCCTAGGTTTGTTCGTACGTCAGTATCCAATCGCCGTGTTTGTGTCCACACCTTTATGAAAAAGCGAGGCATTAGTACGTCGCTCAAGTCTCTCGAGACTTTCAAAAGCTAAGATAAACTTCGATATCTTATATCGATGTAAACTGAATTCCTCAATGAATTCAATATGCTTTCAAATACGTTATTCAATTGAATTGTTCTCGTTCCTCGAGATACGTTCAACTATTTCGGTTTAACGCTTCCGGTTTAAACGTTTTAACGTATGAGCACGTTTCTCGATATAAGGATTTCATTTGTGAAATCTTTTATTACTAATGAGGTATTATACTCAATTAGTACATCTTACGCGTATTGGCGTATTTATCGAACGTATAATCGTACGTTTGACTTTAAAAGTCAACGAAGTCAACACTGGTCAACAAAGTCAACAATTTTGACTTTCAAGTAGTAATTTCTTACTATTTCGTTTTATAAATCGAATTTCGATCGATTAAAAATCGTAAAGTCCTATTTCTCGATTTATCACGTAAATCAAGGACTTATAAATAATTTTCGCAATTATTAATCCTTTTAATAAATGAAAATGCGTATTTTCGATTTTAAAACGTTAATAACCTAACATTTGTCTCAAACATAGTAATCTATGTTTATAAAATTTTATAAAATTCAAATATGTCCAGAATTTTAATTAGACATATATTTTATTAATAAACTGAATTAAAAAGGATTTAAAATCCTTATTAATTATCGAAAATCTCGATAATTAATTTAAAAATACTAAATGACTTTTGAAAAATTTTCTAAATTAATATAGTGTATTATTATACACTATGGTCCAGAATATGAATTTATAAAATCCATATGATATTGTTTGCCATTTATTAATGTATATACATATATATAATTCGGTAATTCCATATAATATGGAATAATTATCCAAAAATTCCCAAAATTGATATACACTTAGTATAATATCCCAACATCAATATATGTCACAAATATAACCTATAGTCCATCATAACCATTCATTCAACAATATATAATAATATTCACGGTATTTTCGAATAAATACCAAACAATTACCAAATAATTATCAAACAATTTCTAAAAATTCCAATTAATTTATGACATGATTAAACATTATATTATAACATTGTAACATCATAATATTAACCAAACAAATTTAAATCGTCACCATATGAGCTTGTAAGCTCTCGGCTTTTTCGATTTAATGTAGTAATTGGTTTCAAAAATTCCAACAATTATATACTATGCTTATATACTATAGTATAACAATATAACATCATTTAATCATCAAAAACCAATTAAATCATCACCTTATGCACATAGTGCTCTCGGTTTTTTTGATTTAAATTAGGTATTTGATTTCCAAAAATTCTAATAATTATACACTATGTTTATACATTATAATATGACATTATATCACAATAACATTCATCAAAACCAAATTAAATCATCACCTTATTGAGCAATAGCTCTTCGGTTTTTTTGATTTAATTTAGCATTTGATTTCCAAAAATTCCAACAAAATCATACAATACATAAACAATATACCAAAGCATTAATATACCATTGTATGATTAAAATAAAAATCATACACCAACATTCAATCCATATAGCTCACGGTCCTTTCAAAAATTATGGCATATGGTTTCCAAAAATTTTAAATAAATCATACAATACATAATCAATACATTAAAGCATTAATATGTCATCACAAGCTTAAAATAAAAATTATACACCATGGTGCATATTAAAATGGCTCACGGTATTTTAATAAAAATACCTAGGGTTTTTCTAAAAATTTCAAATCATACCTATGAACTCTAAACATGATATAGAACAATAATCCATCATCAAAATAAATATAGAGCAATCGGTCATCCTATGTACATTTTAAATAATTTTCGAAAATTATTTTTCAATATGCTAGGGTTCGAAAATCATGTACATTCACTAGATCCATTCATACATTTCACATATAATACCATATGATTATCCAAGCATATATTCTCATGTTTTAAACAATATAAACATCAAGAACAATATATAAACATATAGCTCATCCATAAGAACATTTAAAACATATGAAAATACATATATGTAGCTCTCGATTTTTATAGCAAAAATGGAGATGGAATCGGTACTTGGTCTTATATTTACCTTGGAATAAGTATGGAATCACAAGAATATGGTATGGTATTAGGCTTGATGAAGGAATGAGAAGAAGGAGAAGAAGCAAAGCTCTCGAATTTTTCTGAAAATGGGGAGGGGTGTCTCGGTTTTTTTTCTTGGCTGAAAGGAGAGGGAATGGAGTGTTTTGAGAGTGATGAGAGTTTGATGTGAGTGTGGAGTATGAAGTGGGAGAAGAATGTGAAGGATCCCTCTCCTATATCTCTCTCTCTCTCTCGGCACTCATCACACACACACACCACCAATGGATAAATTTTCAGCCAAATGATGAGGATTAGTGATGATTAGGCTAATCTAAAAAGGGTGCCCATGCATTGGTCCAAAAATAGGTGGAACTCATGCTTGTCTCATGGGTGTAGCCGGCGCATTTAGGGGTTTAGGGCTGATTTAATTTGTTTTAATCCTTAATACATGATATATATATATCATACATGATCATAGATATATAATACAAGCCATTAAAATAATTAAAACATTATATATGGTACATGTTCAAAATTACCGAAAGTAATTAGAAAAATAGGAATAAAAATACAAATTACACCTATTATTGATACTCATGCCCAATTCGATCAAAATATATATATATATATATATATATATATATCATAATATATGATTTAGATAATAAATAATAGCATAGGATAAAATAATTGCATTAAATCATGCATATGAAACCCTAATTTTAAAAATTGGGTTTCGAAACCCATATATATGCATTATCGAGTTTCAATGATTCAAGAATGATTTTAATGCTTGATAATATTCATATATATCATAACATATAGTTTAGATACCATATGATAATTTAATGGTATCATTTCATGTGAAAAACCATAGTTTATAAACTTAGGGTTTTCGAATTCCATTAATTGGAATTAGCGAGTTTTCATGGCATATAAATTGATTTTAATAATTATTAATACTGTAATTATATAAAATAATAATAGGAAGTTAATTATTATAATTTTCTGAGCATTAAACTCATTTTTCAAAACGTCTCTAGACGTTGACGTTCAAAACGTCTCAAAACGTTCAAAATCGACTCATCTCAAAATGGTCGTAGTAAGCTCGTACTTACTAAATAAATAAATATCATTATTATAGGAATTAATATGGAAATTTATTCTAAGCTTCACTGCTCAGAAAATTTCATAAAATACTGACGTTCGATACGCGATCGACGTTAAAATAATACTGCCGTATTATTTCATAAATTTCAATTTCGCAATTCACAATCCTTCGTGAATTATAAAAAGGAATTCGTTATAACGATACTGAATCGAAATACAATTCGATGTCATACAGACAAGAATATTCGGGAAAAACCCTAATTACGGGTTTAGAATACCGTAATCGTATGTTCGTTTCTTTGGAATATTACATTCCACCCCCCTTACGAAAAATTTCGTCCCGAAATTTGTATACCTTTAGAAAAACAAATCGGGGTATCGTTCTTTCATCGCTTCTTCAAGCTCCCACGTGGCTTCTTCTTGTCCGTGGTGTCTCCACAACACTTTGACTAACGGAATTGACTTGCTCCGTAGTTGTTGGACTTTATAGTCGAGGATTGCCGTTGGTTCCTCTTCGTAGCTCATGTCTGGCTTGAGAGTTACGTCGTCTTGATGGATCACGTGCTTTGGATCTTGAACGTATTTTCGCAATTGCGACACGTGAAAAACATTATGTACATTCCCTAGGTTTGGCGGAAGAGCCAACCTATAAGCTACTGGACCTATCCTCTCTAGGATCTCATATGGTCCTATAAAGCGGGGTCTCAACTTCCCTTTTAGTCCGAATCTGACAATCCCTTTTGATGGAGAGACTTTAAGAAACACTTTGTCTCCATCTTCAAATCGTAGTTCGGATCTCACGCGTCGTCGGTAAGATTTTTGCCTATCCCGAGCCTCTTTGATTCTCGGCTTAATTTTTCGGACGATCTCGATCATCTCGTCCCACCGCATCGAGCCCTATGACTTTTCTCTCACCGACTTCATCGATAAGCGGTGATCTACACTTTGCCATACAAAGCTTCGTATGGGGCCATGCCGATCGTCGCTTGGTAGCTATTGTTGTAGGCAAACTCAATCAGAGGTAAGATGTCTTCCCATTTTGCACCTCGATCCAATATTACTGTTCTAAGCATATCTTCTAGCGTTTGGATCGTTCTTTCCGACTGTCCATCGGTTTGTGGATGAAATGCCGTACTGAAATTGAGTTTAGTTCCCAATTCTCTCTGCAAGCTAATCCAGAATCTGGATGTGAACTTGGAGTCTCGATCAGAGGTAATAGATTTTGGCACTCCATGTAATCGTATAATTTCCTTAACGTCTGGTGAGCGATTTATCGGATCCATAAGTGCTTTGAATAGGTGAAAGTGAGCACTCTTGGTAAGTCTATCCACAATTACCCATATGGCTGTGTTTCCTATTTTCGATTTGGGTAAGTTCGTAACGAAATCCATTGTTATATCGTCTCATTTCCACTCAGGGATTTCCAATGGTTGCAACTTTCCGTAAGGTCGTTGATGTAACGCCTTCACCTGCTGGCAAACAAGACAGCGTTCTACGAAAGAAGCTATGTCTCGTTTCATGCCTTCCCACCAAAACTTTTCCTTCAGGTCTTGGTACATTTTAGTACTGCCTGGGTGGGCGGTGTAGGGTGTATCATGAGCCTCACTCATGATTTCGTTTTGAAGCTCTGCGTCGTCAGGGACGCATATCCTACCTTCAAACAATAAGGCGTTGTCTGACGCCTCTTGGAAATTCTTAAATCCTTCAGACCTTACCCTTTGTCTGATCTTTTCTAACTTTTCCTCCATCCTTTGTCTCTCGACAATCCTTTTTCTTAGATCGATGTCGGTGTGAGTGTAGCGATCTGACTCACAATTGTCTCGGTGGTTCAACCAATTCAATCCTCATTCTTCCAAACTCTTCGACGAGTTTTTCCTCTTGTACAAAGAGACATCCTAGCTTGGTATGGCTCTTACGACTTAAGGCGTCAGCTACTACGTTCGCTTTGCCCGGGTGATAGTTAATACCACAGTCGTAATCTTTCACTAATTAAAGCCATCTTCTCTGCCTCATGTTCAGATCTCTTTGCTCAAAGAAGTACTTCAAACTTTTATGATCCGTGAAGATCTCACATCTCACACCATAGAGATGGTGTCTCCAAATTTTCAGTGCATGAACTACACTGCTAATTCCAAATCGTGGGTTGGGTAGTTCAGTTCGTGGGGTCTGAGTTGTCGGGATGCATAAGCTATCACTTTTCCTTCTTGCATCAAAACATAACCCGATCCGGTCTTAGATGCGTCAGTATAGACTACATACCCTTGTCCGCACGGGATGCTAGGCTGGTGCACTTGTCAATTTTTCCTTGAGTATTTGGAAACTCGTCTCGCATTCATCAGTCCAATTGAACTTGATTCCTTCCAAGTAGCTGGGTTATTGGCCTTGCAATTTTGGAGAATCCTTCGATGAATCTCCTATAGTAACCACTAATCCCGAAACTTCTAATCTCGTCTTTGAGTCTTTGGTGATTTCCATTCTGTCGGCCTCTACTTTGGTGCATCTACTTTTATACCTTCTGCAGACACGATGTGTCCAAGGAACATAACTTCCTTCAGCCAAAACTCACATTTGCTAAACTTAGCAAAGAGTCTTTCATCTCTCAAGGTTTGCAAAACCGTTCTTAGATGTTCTCTATGATCCTCTTCATTCTTTGAATAAATAAGGATATCATCTATGAAGACCAAAACAAATTTATCCAAAAATGGATGAAATACTCTGTTCATAAGGTCCATGAATACGGCTGGTGCGTTGGTTAATCCGAATGGCATAACTATGAACTCATAGTGGCCATATCTGGTTCGGAACGCAGTCTTAGGTACATCCTCAGACCGTATTTTCAGCTGATGGTATCCCGACTTGAGATCAATTTTCGAGAATACTCCTGCTCCTCGCAATTGATCAAACAGGTCATCAATTCTGGGTAAAGGGTATTTGTTCTTTAGTGTCATCTTATTTAGTTCTCTATAATCGATGCACATCCTCAAAGAACCATCATTTTTCTTGACAAACAAGACAGGCGCTCCCCAAGGTGAAACACTAGGCCTAATGAAACCTAGATCCAACAATTCTTGAATCTGGATCTTCAGTTCCTCCAACTCTTTTGGGGCCATCCTATAGGGTGCCTTGACATCGGGGCGATCACGGCTCCGGTCGATGGTAAACTCTAGTTGTCTATCAGGGGGTAATCCTGGTAGATTTTCGGGAAACACGTCCGAAAATTCTTGGACAACTTCTATGTCTTCTACCCGCGTTTCGGGTTTATCCTCTTCTTTCAAATAAACAAGGAATGCATGGCATCCTTTCTGGTTCATCATCCTCCTAGCTTTGTAGTCTCGATACAATGATTCTTTTCCCCATGATGATCCGTGGAAATGCGTAGTTTCTTGTCGAGAAAGTGAAGCGAAATTTTCCTTTCCTTACATAGAATCGTGGAATGGTTCTTAGCTAACCAGATCCATTCCTAGGATTAAGTCTACATCGTCCATGGGTATTATGTTTAGATTGTTAGCGAACCTTAAGTGATCTAATGTCGACTCTGGGTTCGAGCAAAAGTGTGTGTGATCATAATCCCTCCTATAGGCGATGAGATTCTCATATCACGGCTTGACTTTTCGGACCTAAGGCCCGGCATTTTACGCATGATTTTGCAATAAAGAATGCGAAGCACCCGTGTCGAACAACACTATAACGGTGGGTTGAGGAGAACTCCCATACCGCCGGGTTTCCTGGTTTTGTTAGTTCGCCTCTATGTAGCGTAGGCTCTGCTTTGAGCAGTGAGGGTGACGGGCGTTGGTCCTTGTTGATTCGGATTCTTTGCTGGCTTTTGCTCTTGGTCTTTGGCGTTGTCGCGGTGGTTGCCGCCTTTGTTGTTGTTGGTGGTGGCTGCTGCGGTTCTTGAGGGTTGTTGTGGCGGCTGCGCCATTGTGGTTCTTGCACCACTTCTGGGGTTGTTGCCCTGGAGTTCTTTGAGGTTGGGGTTGGGCTGTTATAATAGCCCGCCAATCTAAAGTCTGGATTAGGCGGGATGTTACCAACTAAGCAGGATTAAGAACATAATGACCAACAACCTTTCAAGACTTCAAACTATTATAGATAAACACACAGCGGTTTCATACAAACTAGACCAACGGATCATCAACAAAAGTATTCAACTGATCGGAGGTAACATAAGTAATATCCAAAATATAATAAAGTGTTTTGAGCAGTGGAAAGCATGTGAATGCATATATGACGATATCATCAAGGTAAATTATTAGCGACAAAAACTCCATTGCTCAACACTTGTCCATCCATCATTGACTCGACTCGCACATTTAAAAACAAACATGCGGTGGCTAAGTACAAGATTGCACTTAGTGGACTCATGCAAAATAATTTTATTTAATTACATCGCCTATTAGTATAACACGAGGATTTTAGTTGAAATAACTCGTGAATACCAAAATACTTTATCATTTCTCAAAGATTCGCTGCGTAGCATTTTCATTTCGTATGATCCGTATCATTCACATAGCTGTTCATGGCGATCTCACGTCGTAGAAGTAGGCCTCCTTCTACCGACGCCGTGATCGGTCGAAGATGTTGCTAACGGCTCACAATCACATAGTCAGGGATTCTCAATCGACTAGGATCCATGACCGGCCGATGATGTTGCTAACGGCTCACAGTCACAAACTGGTGTACACGTTAATCTTAGCCAGGAATTCTGCATCTGACTAGGATCCGATATCGATTTTAAAATTTGGGAGCTACCCAATAACTGATTCACATTCATAGTTGGCTCGCCCAACAACATGATAGGATACATACGTTAAAACATAAATATTTTGGGCATGTAATTGAATAACGGTTCATAATCATTTTCATTTGAAAGCTTGTAAATAAATACTTTTCAAGAAAGCGTCGTAAATAAAAGGGTTTTCGGTAAAAGCCCTTTCGTACACGTAGTCTTTAACTATGGTCTTTTCCTACGTCGATGCCGTCCACGTATCACCTTAGCGTAAGAATTATTTTAATACGTCGGTCACGTTTAATGAGGCGAATCATAGTCTATAACGTTCTACGTGTCAAATAAGGCTAACATCGGACTTATTTTGGCGTTTCTTAATTGATTGATGTCGATTATGAAATTTCTCAACATATAAAGCGTATTCTACCTTTTTAGTATATAATATGCGTTTTAATGTACTTACGTAACGTAAGTAGCATTGTTACTAAGCGTCTTACGTCACATTGATCACGCGTTATCGATTGCGTGCCGTTGACTTGGTCAACGATTTTGATCAACTATTTTGACAAGTCGACCAAAAGTGAACAATTTTGACTTTGGTCGACAAAAGTCAACATTTTGACTTTTTCAATTATTATAAATTCTTATCATTTTACGCGCATAATTCTTGTTAAAAATTTCTATAAAATCATACTATGTCTAAAACATTATTTTATATCATATTATGTAATTATTCTTGATAAAATAAATTTATAATATTAATGCATAATATAAAGTTTTGGTCACTATAAATTAAATAAAAAACTTACAAAAATTTATAAATTCATATATTTATTTTATCGTGTGATTAATAATATGTAATTTTGTGAATAAAATTTATACACCATGGTCTTATAACATATAATTAATTTGACAAATGATTTTAAAAATTCCAATAAATTAATATCATTTTTGACAAAAGTCAACAATTTTGACTTTAATCGACAAAATCAACATTTGACTTTTTCAATTATTATAAATTCTTATCCATAATTCTTGTTCCAAAAATTTCTATAAAATCATACTATGTCTAAAACATTATTTTAGATCATATTATGTAATTATTCTTGATAAAATAAATTTATAATATTAATGCACATAATATAAAGTTTTCGGTCACTATAAATTAAATAGCTTAGACTTGTGCAAAAATTCTTATAAATTCACATGTCACACTATTTTATCATGTGATTAATAATATGTAATTACCTTGGTCAAATAAAATTTATACACCATGGTCTTATAACATATAGTTTTCGGTTCCTATAATTAACCCAACAAATGATTTTTAAAAATTCCAATAAATTCATATAACAATTTTTCACCCTCAACTATGCTTACTATAACATAATTGTTATTTATTATGAATTATTGAATTTTATTTACCTAAGTCATGTTTGAAAATTTCAACTTAGGTACAAATAATTTTTATAAATTTCAATAAATTCCCACAACCATATATTATGAATCTACACATTTAATATGCTATTATAAGGCTTAAACATGAATTATATCTCAACACGTTATCATATATATATATATTTTGGTATTAATAAAATATAAGCTATAGTTTTCAAAATTCTACATAAATTCATATAAGTATAATTAATACCCTAGATCATGATTTCATACTCAAATCAACAATTAAAATCATAATCATCAACATATAGCACCCTAAGTTTTCGGTCCACATAAATAATTTAATACTATTCTTAATTTCATGATATAATTAATATACATGCTTAATAACATAGTATAAACATAATATCTAAACATATTAACACAAGATCTAAAATTTTGAAAATGATATATATAAACTAAGATCATAACTTAAAATTTAACAGACGAAATTGAAAATTTAAGCATGTATACTGGTTAGACTAATTCTAACCTTTTAATCGGTTTCGATTTTGATCGGCAACGTTTATTTGCTAAGGTTTGGATTGGAACTTGATGAACTCTCTTAAATTTCTCACTCAATTTTGGTAGTTTAGGTTTGTAAATGGGAGCATGTAATGCCCAACTTATATTTATAGACTTATACAAGTTGTAGCTTAATTATTACACTAAAATATCATTAATCCACTTGCCATTTTTTCAACAAAATCGCCACCTCCTTAAAGCTATGAGACAAAATTTGATCATTATCTTATATATATCATGATTATCCTTAATTAAATACATTGCATCCTATTTTAATTAAATCATCACATTGTAGCAAGTTATGTGTGTGTCGCTTTATTTCTATAGACTAGGATTGATTATTTATTTTATTCTTATGTTATATACTTTATTATATAATATTATCATTAAATTAATAAATTGTATCATAATATCAAGAATTATAGGAATTATTACACTATAACTCATTTGTGACATTCTCGCCACCTTCAATACATTAGGCTTAGGATTTTATTTAATTTTTATATTATATACTATATTATTATTATAGTATAAAATTAAGTTTGAAAAGTCGATTATTTCAACTATCTGATGGCCATATCATATAGTATGAAATTAAAATTCTTCAACCTTGTTTTTCAACAATTTCGGCCACTTTAATAAATGAGCATGAGATTACTTGTTTTAATAGCTAATGATCTCTACTTTACACCTATTATAAGATAGGATCCTAATCATAACAACTCATTAATTATAAGATGATATTTATACATAAAATCATACTTAAAACCTAAGAATTTTCGCCACTTTTATGCAAGTGTGCTCTCACACTTGTGCAAATTGTATTACACCTCATTTAGTCCTTAATGACATCATAATAATATAATAATTATCATATATCATTAATTGATTAAGAATAAAAATTTAAATTGTACTTAAGAACTCACATTTTCGAAAAGTAGGCATATATTCCAAACATTTGATTTTCTTGTATAAAATAGCTACTACATATTTATGTGACATATTATATGCCCTAGATAATAAATTTAACCATGCAGTCGTACAATTTCCTTCACATATAGCTGAGCTAGCTTGTCGGATCCATAGGTGATTCGAATTGGTAGGAAATGAGCACACTTGGTAAGGCGATCCACTACTACCCATATAGTAGTGTTACCCTTTTGTGACTTTGGTAAACCCGTTACAAAATCCATAGCTATGTCATCCCATTTCCATTCAGGTATTTCCAAAGGTTGCAACTTTCCATATGGCCTTTGATGTAACGCCTTTACTTGTTGACAATTAAGACAACGTTCGACGAAAGAGGCTATATCTCTCTTCATTCCTTCACACCAGAACTTTCCTCGTAGGTCTTGGTATATTTTTGTACTGCCTGGATGGGCGGTATAAGGAGCATCATGAGCTTCACCATGATTTCGTTTCTAAGCTCGTCATTGTTTGGAATGCATAGCTCTCCTCAAACAACATAGCGTTATCGACGCTTCTTTGAAACCTTTTGTTCTCCCATTCTCACTTTAGCCCTTATCTTCTAGTTCCTCATCCTTTCTTTGTTCTTCTATGATTTTATTTCTTAAATCGGACATCATAGTAAGTGTAGCAACATCATCCATGATTGTTCTTGGTGGTTCGACTATCTCTATCGACATCTTCTCAAACTCTTCAATGAGTTTTCCTTCCGTTGTCAAGAGATATCCAAGCTTTGATCGACCTTTACGACTTAAGGGATCCGCTACTACATTAGCTTTTCCGGATGATAGTTTATGCCACATCGTAGTCTTTTACTAGTTCGAGCCATCTCCTTTGTCTCATGTTCAAATCTTTTGCTCGAAAAAGTATTTTAAACTTTGTGGTCGAAGAAGATTTCACATCTTACTCGTAAAGATGATGTCTCCAAATCTTTAGTGCATGGACCACAATGCCAGTTCTAAGTCACGAGTTGGGTAGTTCAACTCATGTGGCCTAAGTTGTCGGATCGTGGCTATTACCTTCCCTCTTGCATCAATACGCAACCAAGTCCATTTTGTAAGCATCGGTATAGATAACATATTCCTTGTTCAACTGGGACAGCTAACACCGTGCACTAGTCGGTTCTCTTTTAACGCTTGGAAACTTGCCTCACACTCATCATCCATGTGAATTTGATCCCTTCGAGTAGCGTGTCGTTGGCCTTGCTATCTTGGAGAATCCTTCAATGAATCTCCGTAGTAGCCACTAATCCCGTGAAACTCAGATTTCGTTTTGAGTGGTCGGCGCTTTCCATCCTTGTACAGCCTCGACCTTTGCCGGATCAACTTTTATTCCTTCCGCTGACACAATGTGTCCAAGGAATATTACTTCTTTAAGCCAAAATTCACACTTGCTGAATTTAGCATAAAGTTGTTCGGCTCGTAGGTCTCAGTAACATCGTTCTCAAATGTTCCTCTTCGTTCTTTGAATAGATGAGAATATCATCTATAAAGACCAAGACAAACTTATCCAAGTATGGATGGAACACTCGGTTCATAAGATCCATAAACACGGCAGGTGCGTTAGTTAGTCCGAACGGCACTACTACAAACTCGTAGTGGCCATACCTTGTTCGGAATGCCGTCTTTGATATATCCTCCGGTCGTACCTTTAGCTGATGGTAGCCTGATTTAAGATCGATTTTAGAGAATACGCTTGCACCTCTCAACCGATCGAACAAATCGCTCATCCTTGGTAGCGGTATTTGTTCTTAAGCGCCAATTTGTTTAATTCTCGTAATCGATGCACATTCTTAACGAACCATCCTTTTCTTGACAACAGGACAGGCGCCCCATGGTGAAACACTCGCCTAATAAAACCCAAGTCCAATAAATCTTAAATTTGGATTTTCAACTCTTCGAGTTCCTGGGTGCCATTCGTAGGCGCTTGACATCTTGGAGCTGATCCCGGCCCGCATCAATTGTGAACTCTAGTTGCCTATCCGGGGTAGTCACGGTAATGTCTCGGAAAGGCGCCTGAAATTCTGAACAATTTCCACGTCTTCGACCTTCACTTCCGTCTTTTCCTCCATTTAGATACACAAGGAATGCTTGACATTCCTTCTTGTTCATCATTCTCCGGGCTTGAGTGAGGATATTATCGATTTTCTTCCCATACTAATCCCATAGAAATTGTAGCTTCTTTTCCGGTGGTTGCATCGAAATTCTTCTATCCTTGCATAAGATCGTGGAATGGTTTTCGCCAACCAATCCATTCCTAGGATTATATCTACATCCCCATAGGTATTACGTTCAGTTATTTGCTAGAACCTTAATTGAGCCTAAGTTCAATTCTAAGTTCGAAAGCAAGCCATGTAACGGATCATAATACCTCCTATAGGTGTTGAGATTCTCATTTCGATTTGTTTCCTCGTGGTTAAGTTCTAACATATCAATGCATGCTTTTGAAATGAAAGAATCAAGCACCCAGATCGAATGTAAGTATAATAGGTATATTGCAGCAATCCCATACCCGCTAGGTTACCTTGATTCGCTGCTCGACGGCCCATGTAGTGCATAGGCTCGGCCCGAGCTGGTTGCGCCGACGAGGTGCTTGCCTCTGCTGATTCCGTTGTTGTTGCCGTGGTTGCCTTGTCTCCGCCGTTCTTGCTTCTTCTTTGTTATGGTGGGATTAGTACCGAATTGCCCTTAATGGTCAAGGGGCCGATTGATTGCCTCCCATGGTTATTTGACGAATCCTGTGGCATTCATTTGCATAATGGCCCCTAACGCCACACTTATAGCAAATGAGATTTCACCATGCACACCCGTGTGCCTTTTGTTGCATTTCGGGCATGGCGGAATCCTTACTATCTCTTGGGTGGTGGAGTAAATACTGGGTCTCCTCCAACCTTGCCCTTGTGGAGCCATGTTATTCTCGCCATGGCTCTTGTTGTTGTTGTTGAATCCTCCTCGGTTGAGGTTGTTGTTATTGGGACCTCCTTCCCATTTGCGCTTTCCTTTGTCACCGACATTTTGTGGACTGGTCGGTGCAGATTTCTCTTGGGCATTGCGCCTCTATGTCTAATGCCTACTAAGAGCCTCCAGAAGTTAAGTCGCCATGACCCGCCAAATGACATCCTTATTTCGTGTCTTAGTCCCGCTTGAATTTTTCCCGACATTTTCATGTCAAGATTCACTAAGTCCGGCATATCTAGACATATCGCGAGCAGTCGGTCGTATTCAATGACCGACATCTTGCCTCGCCTGTGGTGAAAAATTCGATCTCCTTTTTGTTCCGATAGCTTTTGGGAATGTACTTATCATACATTTCCGTTTTGAAGTCGTCCCAGGTAAAGTATTCCTTTTGTTCCGGGGTCAGTGTCTTTCTCCTTGCTTCCCACCAGAAGTCAGCCGGTCCGGTGAGTTGGAATGTCACGCAAGATAACCTTTCTTGCGTAGTACAACGAAGAAAGTCAAAAATTCGTTCGATAGACCTAACCCACTGTTCGGCATCCTCAGGGCTTCCCTTGCAATTGAAGGAAGGCGGGTTCTGTCTTAAGAATAGCTCCTCAACCCTACGGTCAGGTGGAGGTGGGGGTGGCACTGGGATCTCCTCACTTTCTGCCCGTGGTATCCTGCCTTTACCCCTGCCTCTCACTTCCCGCTGAGGTGCACGTCTGGGCGGCATTCTGTTAGTAAAACGTAGTTAGTATTCGAATAACGTTCATTGCAGTTAATTATACATGACATCTTTATAAAATCGAATCATAAAATAACTTAAGCAACCATCATTCTTATCACACAACTTGATGTTCATAAAAGCCCATCTAGGGTCATCATTTTATATACATATGGAAAACTTTGCCTCGAAAGGACTATTCTGTATAAGTCACTAAGCGCAAAAGAAGCTAAGCACATACTGTACTAAGTATACCACTGTAAACTACATATTGATTATAAGACGTCTTAAAATACTATGCTTCTATAACTTTGTTAACATCATTACTATATACTACACGTATACTAATATCCGTTTTCGTCCATGTTTCTGTTCACGTTTCCATGGTTCTCCCGTGCAGTTTCGTCCTCGCTTGGATCCTCTTCGGGGTCCTCTTCTTCTTCCGGGTCCTCTTCGGATTCTTCCTCGGAGCTTTCCTCTCGAGCACGCCTACGTGACGGTCCAGCCCTCTCATCCCCTATGGCATACACATCGCGCATAGGAACATAACCTTCTTGATGGCCGTATGCTTCCATGTATGCCCCCTCGTGATAGGGTGCCGTCATTGGTGGTGGAACCGGTGGTGCCGGTCGCGTCGGGTGTCCGAACGTCATAGGTGGAAGAACTGGCACTCCCAATGACCTGGGTCGCGATGCCCTCATCACATGCTCGGTCGATCTCCGCCCAAGAACCTCGCATCGCAGGTTGACCACCGAGGAACTTCCGTATATAGCCATTCCGGTGTGTCGTCCTGCCAAGTGTACTCCCTCGGTGGCAGATAGGGCCCTCTTGGTGCTGCCCTATATACACTGTAGACATATATGAGATGGCTGACGAACCTTGGTAGATCTCCGATCAAATCATAGTCAATGCCTGCCCGATAGATATAGTCGCCCGATATTTCTCTTGCATAATCTTCCCAATCAACTGGCAATCGAGTGAGTAAACGCTTGATGCCGTCATATCCTATCACACCGTACACATGGGCGTCCATCCATAATCGCAGATAACTCATCAGAAACTCTCCTAGACTGTCACCCCAACCCATACTGTAAGTGCGATAGGCTTCAAGGACTTCTCCTGGGGTAACCCTCGGCATCATCCTTCGCCTCGGTGAGTAATAACGACTGGCCATCTATCACAGATAATACTAGCGTAAGTCAATCTATATCTGATAAGCAGATAAAAGAATAGAATATATCAGTTAAGCAGATAAAGCAAACACATCTGATAAGCAGATAAATGTTTACATCAAAGTTCCTATGTTCATCCTACATCATAATTTCACTTATGGGATCTCTACTTTTAACTTCCTAAGTTCTTTGTTTTTTTAACAAATTTTCAGTCTAACTTCAACTGTTCCTCACGAGTTCTGGAGAAAGATTCAGGATTTATGTCCTTCATATGAAATGAAGTTCGTTACGATAACAATACGTGAGCGAAAACCGTTTGCAAAACGGAGTTCAAACGAATAAGAACGAGTCAAAACAAAAACACTGCGCAGTGCAGTTTTCTGCCTGCGCGACTGTGCGCCGGGAATCACTTCCTTCCGGACGATTGTGAGCTCGTGCTCTGCTTCGTACGAGTTCCCTTACAAGATTTGTTTAGCTTCCTCTGGTCCTTATCGAACCCATGCGTCTTGCACCTTTGATCCTTTCTTTTGCTTTCGTCAGCTTTTCGTTGAAACTTGAGTTCGTTTCAAGTCGACTTTTCGTTCGTTTGTAAATCAATCTCACTATTGTTCTCGCAAGAGGGATCAAGCTCCTAGAATTCATACTTCTATGTTCAAAATGTGAGCATGCTTCTTAGAGCATCTATGTTCTTTTGGGAATAACATACCCATTTTCAGAATAAATTGTAAAGTTTGAATAAATATTTCAAAAATCGTAACATAACTCTCGACTCATGCTTTAAGTAATTAAAATCACTTTGACATTATCATGTCAACTATTTCTCATTCTTCAGTAAACTCGTCTCATATCAACGATAACTCATTATCATAAAACTTTTGACATAAAATTGTCAACTTTCCTCATAACACTGAAAAATTCTTTTCGGAGTACATTCCAAAACTTTCATAACTTTCACTATTTTAAAAATATGAGTTCAATTTCATTTTCAAAATTTCAAGTTCAACTGTTTCAACTTTCAACTTTCAATATCAAAACTGAGAAAATAATTTACCTCTTTTCGGTTGAGCTTGATGTGATGGAGTGTTGAGCACGGTCGGTGATTTCTAGAAGTCTAGTGACTCAATCTAGACTTAACTTTTGAAAAGAAGGTTTTAGGGTTCAAAGGATGACCGCTCGATATTAATCGTAATAACCCGCCAATCTAAAGTACGGATTAGACGGATCATACCAACTAAACAGGATTAAGAACATAATGACCAACAACCTTTCAAGACTTCAAACTATTATAGATAAACACACAACGGTTTCATACAAACTAGACCAATGTATCATTAACAAAAGGATTCAATCGATCCGGAGGTAACATAAGTAATATCCAAAATATAATAAAGTGTTTTCAATGGAAAGCATGTGAATGCATATATGACGATATACATCCAAGGTGAACTATTAGCGACAAAACTCCGGATCGCTCAACACTTGTCCATCCCATCATCATTTCAACTCGCACATTTAAAACAACATGGGGCTAAGTACAAGATTGCACTTAGTGGACTCATGCCAAAATAATTTCATTTAATTACATCGCCTATAAGTATAACACGAGGATTTTAGTTGAAATAACTCGTGAATACCAAAATACTTTATCGCTTCTCAAAGATTCGCTGCTGTGCAGCATTTTCATTTCGTATGATCCGTATCATTTACATAATCGTCCATAATCGATCTCACGTCGTAGAAGTAAGCCTCCTTCTACCGACGCCGTGATCGGTCAAGATGTTGCTAACGGCTCACAATCACATAGTCGTGATTCGCGATCCGACTCAGATCCACGATCGGTCGATGATGTTGCTAACGGCTCACGATCACAAACGGTGTACACGTTAATCTTAGCTGTGAATTCGCATCCGACTAGATCCGATATCGATTTAAAATTGGGAGCTACCCAATAATCGATTCACATTCATAGTTGGCTCGCCAACAACACGATAGGATACATACGTTAAAACATAAATATTTTGGGCATGTAATTGAATAACAGTTCATAATCATTTTCAACTGAAAGCTTGTAAATAAATACTTTTTGAAGAAAGCATCGTAAATAAAAGGGTTTTTGAGTAAAGCCCACCTCATACACGTAGGTCTTTATACTAGGGTCTCTTTTCCTACGTCAATGTCCCGTCCACGTATCACCTTTACGTAAGAATCATTTTAGTACGTCGGTCACGTTCGATAGAGACGAACATAGTCTATAACGTTCTACGTATCAAATAAGGTTAACGTCGGACTTAATTTGACGTTTCCTAATCAATTGATGTCGATTATGAAATTTCTCAACATATAAAGGGTATTTTACCTTTTTAGTATATAATGTACGTTTTAATGTACTTATGTAACGTAGTAGCATTGTTACTAAACGCATTTCACGCCACATTGATCACACATTATCGATTATGTGCCGTTGACCTGGTCAACGATTTTGGTCAACTATTTTGACTAAGTCAACCAAAAGTCAACAATTTTGACTTTGGTAAACAAAAAGTCAACATTTTGACTTTTCAACTATTTATGAAATTTTATCATTTTATGTGCAATTCTTGTTCCAAAATTCCTATAAACTCATACTATGTCTAAAACATTATTTTAGATCATAATATGTAATTATACTTGATAAAATAAATTTATAACATTATTACACATATTATGACATTTTCGGTAATTACAAATTAAATAGCTTAGACTTGTGCAAAAATTCTTATAAATTCACATGTCACACTATTTTATCATGTGATTAATAATATGTAATTACCTTAGTCAAATAAAATTTATACACCATGGTCTTATAACATATAGTTTTCGGTTCCTATAATTAACCCATCAAATGATTTTTAAAAATTCCAATAAATTCATATAACAATTATTCACCCTCAACTATGCTTACTATAACATAATTGTTATTTATTATGAACTATTGAATTTAATTTACCTAAGTCATGTTTGAAAATTTCAACTTAGGTCCAAATAATATTTATAAATTCAATAAATTCTCACAACCATATATTATGAATCTACACACTTAATATGCTATTATATCACTTAAATATGATTTATATCACAACATTATAACTTATATATATATTTTCGGTATTCAACAAATTATAGGCTATAGTTTTCCAAAAATCCTACATAAATTCATATAAGCATAATTAATACCCTAGATTATGATTCCATGCTTAAATCAACAATTAAAAATTAAAATCATCAACATATAGCACCCCTAAGTTTTCGGTCCCAACATTAAATTTAATAGCATGCTTAATTTCATGATATAATTAATATACATGCTTAATAACATAGTATAAACATAATATCTAAACATATTAACACAAGATCTAAAATTTTCGAAAATGATATATATAAACTAAGATCATAACTTAAAATTTAATCTGACTAAATTCAAAATTTAAGTATGTATATCGAAGATCGTACGATTTCTAACCTTTTAATCGGTACGGATTTTGATCGGCAAGGTTTAATTGATCTAAGTTTGGGATTGAATTTGAGGAACTCTCTCTAATTTTTCCTCACTATATTTTCGGTCCTAAGGGTGCAAAATGGGAGAGTGTTGTGCTTATGTTATATTTATAAGCACATACAACTTGTAGTATAATTATTACATAAGAAATATCTACTACAATTTGCCTAATTTTGTCAACAAAATCGGCACCTCCATAAGGTAAGAGACAAAATTTTTAATTCTTATCATATACAACTCATCATATCTCTTATCCCTTAATTATCAACTTGTATATTAGTTGTCATTTAATTAAATAATTTGTAACAATTAAAATATATATGTATAGATTTCGGCTATATCATATAGCCTAGAATGAAATTTCTATCTTAAAAATATATTATACACCATATTATATCATAATATAATTTAATTATTAATTATAGCCTAATTATTAAGAATTAAATGATTTATTCACATTTGTGCATCAATGTATCACTCTCGGCCATGATTAATTAAATAGGATGAATTTCTATTATTTTTTTATATTATATACTATATTATTATCATATTATAATTATAGTATAAAGTTTCTTTAGAAAAGTCAAATATTTCAACTCCAACAAATGGCACTATTATATAGTATGAAATTAAATATTTTCAACCATTTTTTTCAACATTTTCGGCTCTCACAATAAATGAGCCTTGGATGACTTGTTTTATTAGCTAATTAATGCTACTTTACAACTCATATATGATAAGATCCTAATCATAACATTTCATTAATTATAAGATGATATTTGTACATAAAATCATACTAAAATGGCCAAGTCATTATTTATGTACACAAGTGCACCCACACTTGTGAAACTTTATTATACCTCATTTAGTCCTTAATGACATCATAATAATATAATAATTATCATATATCATTAATTGATTAAGAATAAAAATTAAATTGTACTTAAGAAACTCACATTTTCGAAAATCACTAAGGTAATTCCCAATATTTTATTTCTTTGTATAAAATAGCTACTACATAATTATATGACATATTATATGCCTTAGATAATAAATTTAATCATAGAAAAGTATTTAAAATAATTTAGGTCTTAAAAACCCTAATTTCGATACATATATTATTTCGAAAATTTCAAAATATGAAACATCTCATTCTTAAATTTTCTAGCATTATTTAATGATAAATAATGCCTTTATATAATAATATAATTATAGGAATTTGAATTTTATAATTCCGAGATCATATGCTAAAGTTATCGCATTTTTCTAGCGTAGACGTTTGAAACGTCTCTAAATTCTCATAGTTTGATTATCTCTAAAATGTTCAAAATAAAGTTTGTTACAACTTTATTTATTCCTATAATAATAGGAATTTCAAAATTAAGCTTAACTGCTTAATAATACTGTAAGACGTAAACGTCGAATTTATTCAACGTTGAAAATTACGTTCGAAGGAATATTTAGAAATTATATTCCTTAATTCACTAAGCCTTAGTGAATCTCATACAGAAATTATCCAATTATGCTTGGTCAAAGTCAAGAGTTGACTAATTAAGATTTTAATTATCGAATTAATAATGCTAATTACGGAATTTATTATCGTAATTCTGTATTAAAACTACGGGATATTACAGAAAATTATGCTCTAGTTCAATCTCATCTCCAATTCTTTCTTTAACTAATTCGAATTTGGAACTTGGAATCTCTATCAAATATGAAAGATTTTGGTATTCTATGTAAACGTACGATTTCTTTTGTGTTTTACTAAGCTAGTTTATCAGATTCATAAGTGATCTGAATAGGTTAAATAATGAGAGCATTTAATCAGTCGATCCACTACTACTCATATAGTAGTGTTACTTCTTTCGACTTTGATAATCTGTTACAAACTTCATTACTATGTCATCCCATTCCCATGGGGTATCTCCAAAGGCTATAACTTCCTCTAAGGTTGTTGAGGTAATGCCTTTTACTTGATGACAAACAAGACGAAGATTCACCTAATGAGACTATATCTTGTTTCAACTCTTTCCATCAAAACTTTCCTCATAAGTCTTGATACATCTTAGTACTGCCTGGATGGGTGGTATAAGGAGTATCATGAGCTTCACTCATGATTTCATTCCTTAACTCATTATTGTTGGGAACACGTATCCTTCCTTAAACAATATGACATTAGCATGTGCTTCTCAAGCTCTTTCGTCTTTATTTCCTCAATTCTTTCAACGTTCTCTTCTTTTCTTGCTAAAAGACGTCCTTATTTGGATTAACTTTCACGATTTAAGACCTCAGCTACTACGTGTGCCTTTCTTGGGTGATATTTTACATCACAGTCGTAGTCTTTTACCAATTCGAGCCATCTCTTCTCATGTTCAAAACTCTTTGCTCAAGAAGTATTTCACACTTTATGATTGGTGAAGCTCTCACCTCACTTCTCGGAGGTGGTATCTTCAAAACTTAATCCGTGTATTTTCATTGCTAGTTCTAAGTTGTGAGAGGGTAGTTCTATTCTCGCATCGCTTCAACATTAACCGAATCTACTTTAATTTCTTCTGAAGACACGATGTGTCTAAGGAACATTACTTTAAGCCAAACTTCTCATTTACCAGACTTGGCAAGAACTTGCTCGATTCTTTAAGGTTTATAAGATAATTCTCAGTGTTACTTATGTTCTTCCTTTCTCTTTGTATGGATAAGGATATCTCTTATGAAAACTAAGACAAATTTATCTAAGTAAGGGTGGACCACTCGATTTTTTTAGGCTCATGAATATGGCTAGTACATTTGTTAGTCCGAACGGCTTAACTATAAGCTCATAGTAGCCATAACTTGTTCGCAAGCCATTTTGGGTACATTGTCACCAGACCTTCAATGATGACATCCTTATTTAAGATCGATTTTCGAGGACAATTTTACTTCTTTCAACTAATCGAGCAATCGTCTAACATTGGTGGTGTATACTTGTTCTTAAGCATCAATTAGTTTAATTCTTGATAGTCAATGCGTATTCTTAAACAACCATCCTTTTTCTTGGTAAACAAGCCGGGTGTTTTCCAAGGTGATATACTAGGTTTGATAAAACTTAAATCCTATAATTCTTTGATTTGGTCCTTTTGTCCTTCCAACTTCCTTGAAGCCATTCATTATACGTGCTTTTAATACGGGCTAATCAGGGTTCTAGATTCATAGATAATCTCTAGTTACCTATCAGGGTAATTCTTGGTAAATTGCTAGGGAAAACGTTTGGCAATTCTTAGATAATTTCTATATCCTTGATCTTTATCTCTGCTTTCTCTCCTTTGGTTAGATAACCAAGGAATGGTCGACATTCTTCCTTATTCATCATTCTCTTTAGAGGTAGTGTGGGTATTATTGGAATTTTCTTCTCTATGTTGATTCCATAGGACTCGTAGTTCCTTGACTGGAAAATGGTACGTACTTTTACTTTTCTTGCAAAGGATCGTAGAATGAGTTTCGACTCATCATTCTCTTTTTTTTTAGGTCGTATCTACATCTTCTATAGGTATTACGTTCAAGTCATTTTGCTAAACCTTAAGTGATCCTAGGGTCAATTCTAAGTTCGAGCAACAAGCTTGACAATCTTAGTTCCTTCTATGTGTGAAATGATTCTCATTTCCTGAATTGCTTATTCCAACTTAGGTTCTATTGTATCTACGCATGCTCTTGTGTTGAAAGATATGACGCACTTGTATTGAACAAAAGTATTACAGGTATGATGAGAAGTTTCTTATACCTTCTAGGTTTCCTTGGTTTTGTTCATTCGATCCTTGGTATAGGGCATAAGTTCTAGCTTGTGTTGGTTGTGGTCGCCTTTGTCGTCGCCGCTGTGACCGATACTGGGGCTGATATTGTATAGCCCTTAGTGATTTGGTTTGGCCTGGTGGGTTGGGTTTCCCTATTCCTTCCGGGCGTACTCCTAGGCACTCATTCGCGTAATGGCCCCTCATGCCACATTTATAGCAACCAGTATTGCCTGCTAGACATTTACTTCTGTGTGGTCTATGACATTTTCGATGAGAGGAACTCTTATTTTCCTTATGATGCCATGTTTCTTTCCATGGTCTTTGTTGTTTATACTCCCAACATTTCCTTGGTTGTAATCACTAAGATTACCTTCCCATTTCCTCTTGCCCTTGTCACTAGCATTATGCGACTGAGTGGGAGTAGGCTTATCCTCTGGCATTGCTGCCTCAATGTCTAAAGCCGACTAAGAGCTTCAGATACGCTAAATCTCCATGACCTGCAAGAGACATTCTTATTTCATGCCTTAGACCAAACCTAAATTTCTCGACATTTTCATGTCAAGATTCACTGGTCCGGCGTACCTTGACATATCACAAAAGAGGGGTCGTACTCGCCATCGACATCTTCTCTTGCTTAAGATTGAAGAATTGATTTCTTTTTCTTCCTATAGCTCTTGGGAATGTATTTCTCAAACATTTCCATCTTAAAATCTTCCCAAGTGAAGGAGTCCATTTGTTCTGGGGTTAATGTCTTTCTTCTCGCTTCCCACCAGAAGTCGGCAGGTCACAATAAGTTGAAAAGTAACACAAGGCGATCGTGTTTGTGTTGTACAACGGAGAAAATCTAAAATTTCTCTATTGCTCTTACCCATTGCTCGCCTCATCGGGACTTCCTTCCGTCAAAGGTAGGCGGATTTTCCTAAGGAAAGTTCCTCGATTCTACGATCGTGAGGTGGGGTGGTTGTGGTATTTCTTCTTGGTGTGGGACTCGCCCTTCTCCCACCTCTTCCTCTAATTTCTCGCTCAAGCTGTTTGTCACGACCCGACTACCTAATCAGGTAATTAGGCCGTGACTCGGGGTTAAGAAGAAAATTTAACGACCACGGCTCAAACATATGTCAAGAGAAAAGACTAATATAACTTTTGGCATAATAAATCTAACATTTACGGTTTCAAGAAGTGAAATGTAAAGTAGGTTTCTAGGAATGTTTTGTCAACAAGAAGAATTTATCAATGATTTAAAACAAGGAATGACAACGATTTCAACGAATGATATTGAATCCAACGATAACCATTCTGAACATTCAAAGAATCCTTGTTCATCGAACATCGACATGATCACTTTATCATATCGTAACATATAAGCGGGTAAGGTCAAAGCATAACGAACGTGGTTGAGAATTATGTATGAAGACATAACTCTCGGGCAACAAAACATGTTAATAACAATAGAACAACTTTAATATGAATCAACATTTAAAGAAGCTCCTTGCATGAGATTCGATTCCAAAGATTCTCTCATTTCAACCCGCATATTTAGAAATATATGCATGGAGTACAAAATGCACCCGATGGGTATACGCCAAAACATTTAAAACTTTGCCTTGTGGCTATAGACTGACTTGCCATAACATATACTTTCATAAACAAATACTTACTTGCTTTCATATCATCATAATATCATATGCATATGCATGTATCATGTTTGCATGCACCTTTCATCTCCTTCCCATATCCACGGATTCTTTACTGCGTGTTGAGAAGTAGGCCTCCTTCTCAAACACTTTAACATCACATACCCGAGTTGGACCCAAGGTTCTCAACTACGGTCATACCCGACGTCGGTAAACTCTTTCTTTCTTTCTTTCCCGTGGATAGTAGTGCATCATGCTTATGCTCATGTTCATACTCAAACTTTGCAAGTCAATCATCTTTCAAAACAATGCAATTGTATGCATATCCTAAAATCTCATGTCATCTTTCATGCATAATCATATCATTTCAATTGAAAACATTTAAAAGCATAAGCATACTCTATAGAAAATACTCATACCCACCTGGATGTTCCTTAGAGCTAAGGAACAAATTTCCAATTCAATTCCATTCTTTATCCATATCTTATCCTCATAGAATGACATAAATGCCTATCAAGAGCCAAACAAGAACATTACTCATTTTGTCGTCAACACAACCATATCTTCTCAATATCAAACCTAAGACACTATGGTCTAACAAAACTCGGTCATCGCATCCTCTAACATCTTATTTACAAACCAAATCTATCGAATTTTCAACAGAACGCTTATAAAGCGATCGCCAAATCAACACCGAGATCAACCAAACATAGCCCAAACTCCATCAATTCATCACCATATGTCTCAATATGCATAGTAAACCCAACAACAAGCTTCACTCATCTCATCTTAGCCAACAACCGAAAATCCCTTAAGACGTCACTTAGGGTCTAAAGTCGAAAATTCACGTGAGACGTCATCTAATACCAACGAACCTATATACATGCTCAACTATCATTAAATAACATCATTTTATCAATAAGACATAAAGATCAAAGCTTTGGCTTTGAAAACAATTTTCTCCGACAAACTAAAATTTTACCGTTTTGAATACGTCGTGAAAAAATCGAATAAATCATTTTAAGCATTATTTATATCATAGAATCAAAATATGAAGTCAAAATGATCAAATAAAAATCATAAATCCAACATTATAACACTTAGGGTTTCGGCCCTTTTGGGAAATTTTGTATAATTTCGATTTCAAACGTTTTTCTTGTTCCAAACACGTTTATATCAATCCAATAACACATATATGGAGTAAATTCAATCATAACAACATCATAAATTTAAGATCAAGGGCTGCCCTTTTCGAAAATTTCATGAAACTTCAGTTAAATAATATATACTTTACAATTTCAACGTTAAACAATACATAGACGTCGAATCTATCGTAATAACATGAAATAATTAAACAAAACATCATCCTTCATATTTTCAGCATAAGAACCGAAAATTTAAGTAGAGCATAGGTTCATATTTTTAAAAATTTCAAACCGTAGATATGTTCTCGGTACGAGATTATACCTTTATTCGAAGACCGATTGAAAATCCAACGGTCGGATCTTCCTATTTTTTTGAATCCCAAATTCTGAAAATTAGTGTGTGAAAATGTGTGTGTGAGTGTGTGTGATCGTGAGTGAGGGAGAAATGAGGGTGATCATGTTTTAAAAATAAATTAGTAAGGGTAAAATAGTAATTTCACATTATCAATTTATTTTTCTTTATTTTTCAAAACAAAATGGTGGCAACACACCATTTTCTAGAGAATTCCATAAAATAATTCCCATATTTTATTCTTGAATTTTCGGAATTAATAAAAATAATAATAATAATAATGTATTTTATGTAATTTTCCAAAATATGCTAGAAAATTCCATAATTAATTCCCAAAAATTCCAAAATTGAATCTTATTTTCTTAACACTTTAAACTCATCATTTTCATCAATATAAAGTCCCAAAACTATAAAATATATAATAGGGACTCACTTTATAGAAATAAAGATTTAATTCCATTTTATACAAACAATGGAATTAAATATTCCATTTATTCTTAAATCCTTCAAAATCACTTTCTAAATTTTTCCATCATCAAAATCATTAAAATATAATAATTAAAATTATTTTGACCTTAAAACCATTTTAATTATTTTGCTCTTCATCCGAGCTTGATCGGCAAGCGCCGACGCCACAAAACGTAGATTTTAATTTCTCAATTTTCTCAAATCAAGACTTATTTGAGCATGTATATATCATCTTAAGACCCTTGGAATCTAGGTCTTCTTATCCTAAATAAGATCGAGAATCTTATCTCGATTACGCCTCGATTCTATCGTCTCAACTAGAAGCTTAACACAAAAGCTTCTATCTTAACAAATCCTTTCATAAGGATGCAATGCCCTTCTTATTAAGCTCTTACTCACGAGCTAATCTCTGCTTCAGAAATATGGGGTATTACATTCTCACCCCCTTACAAAAATTTCGTCCTCGAAATTTGTACGTCAACAAAAGCTCAGAGTACTTCTCTTTATTGATCTTCAACTTCCATGTCTATTTAAGACGCATTCTGGCTTTCTTTCGTAGCTTAAATCTTGTTCACTAACATTTGTTCTCTTGATGTATAATGTGTTTTGGATTAAACACATATCTTCGTAACTGCGACATATAGAGCACATCGCGAATATTTTCGAATCTCGGAGCCAATGCTAATCTGCAGACGACTAGCCAATCTTTCTTGAATCTCGTACCATTCGATACATCATGATAACTTCTTCAATTGCGTTTTGAATAAAACGACAATCTACACTTGCTATCGTAAAAGACTTTATAGAGCGCCATATAAATCGTCGTTCTGATCTTGTCTTCTAACGTCTGGATGGTCCATTTAAATTGACCATTTATTGCGGATAGAAAGCTGTACTAAAATTCAATCTTGTATTTATCTTTTAATAAACTCGTCCAACACGAGATGTAAACTTGGAGTCTCTGTTCGAGATGATTGAGACAAGCATTCCATGTAAACGTCCTATCTTTCGACGCTCACTGAGCTAAGCTGGTTAGCTCCATACCGATAAAAATCGAATAACATAAGTGTACTTCGTGAGTCGATCGATTGTCACCCACGCTCGATTTGGTAACCAATACGTATGTCTTCTCATCTTTTCAACTTTATAAAGAGCATCACGAATTGATCTACGAATTCGCGATCATATATCGCGATAATCTTCTTTCTTTGCTTTATGCTTGCAAACTAAATCTCTTCGATTTGCGAATTCCATGGTAGATATTTTCGTACAATTCTTCCTTGAATTGCTCTCGTAGAAAATTCTTTAAGTACTCGGAGGAAAGAACTTTCCACGTACTCTTTATCAAAATTGTCGATCCTTTAACACTAACGATATACATAGGAGATATTCACGATTAGAGTTCTCCAAAACTTGAAAACTTGTTCAGAAGTGAACTCGTTCTTTAATATCAACTGGGTTATCCACTTCATTAAAGGATAAAAGATTTTGACACCGAAGATTCGTAATTCTATAATCGGTTTAAGAAGAAGGTCAAGTAAGTTTTGAAAAGAATTGTGCTTTCTTATTTCTCCTCTTCGAATAATGAATGAGAATTTCTTTTCTCGGGTGATGTCTTGCATTGCAAACGAATGCCAAAATGCAACATATTTTTCTTATCCAAAATCGGAAAAAGGTTTTCAATTGAAAATGACGCAGATCGTAAAGATCTTCAAAATTGCTTATCACAAAGTTATGATGTGAAATGAAATAGTTGGATAGCAAAATGATCGTATAGATCTCAAAGAAAGGAATTTGTCTCTCGAGGACTTCCACAAACAAAGAATAACTTTGTCATCCGAGTTTTGTATATGGATGCTGGATATCTCCGACAAACACTTTCGATACAATCTATGACTATCGACTTCCATTCGTCCCCAAAGGTTGTCTTAGAAAAGTACTTGGCCAATATCCGTGGTTATGGGTGTCTTTGTGCCAACAATTGGTACCACTCGAGTTCATACTCAAAATTTTAAGATACTTGGGTCTCAATGAATTAGCATGAATCTTTTCTCAAATCTCCAAAGGAGAAGTCTTGGAAACATAAGTAAATAGAATGAATCAATCGATGTAGGAATTTCAAGAGATGCGAAAAGTTAATTACATTAATTTAGGACAATACGAAGCATTTCAACATCGAGTTCGAATAATCAAATTGTACAAAATCTACATCGATTCGGTATAACTAATGAGCAATTGGTAAGGAAGACTCTATTTTTAGAATAAGGGCTAGTATCATGCTCGGGCATAAAAGATTTAATATCTCGGTTTCAAGATTTTCATCATCATCATCCTCAAATGGAGAGGAAAATTATCAATTAACCAAGATGATGAACAACTAAGATAAATTTAGTAACATGGAGAAAATGAATCAAGAGGAGGGGTTCGAGTATACAAAATATTGAAATTTGATGGTAACTAGGAGTCGGAGAATCAATTTGTTTAATACAAGAAAGCCGGACTCAATATGATTAATGGCAACAAAGAATAACCCAATCTTGCCACTCTTTAGGCAATAAAGGGATCAATCAAATTTTCTATCAAATCTCGATATCGTCTTAATCAAATGTCTCTTTCCACAATCGATAGAATCAAACGAGAAATTGGTCAATATGAGCTACCTGCTCGACGATATAGATAGAAATTCTCTTTGATCTTTATCGATTTAAAATAAACGAAACGACGACAAACGTCATGGCGACAAACAAGTCGTTCTCTTCCGAACTATCGACGATCCTCGCCATCGAGATAAAACAATACTCAAACTCTTGCGGAAACATATTCATATTACTCGCCATCTCTTCTCGTAACTTCTTTTCATCTTTAATTCATGAGCAATAACTCATTTCAATCATACATTCTCGTATAGCAATTCATTCATTAAAGCGATACTCAAACATTATCTCGAGATAACCATAATCATCATACTCATAAACATAATCATAATCATAAACTTTTACGGTGAGCTAGAGACGATGGAACCGAATGCCGAGCTTCTCTTAAGAACAATCGACTCTTTACTCATATTCTTATTCGTAATCAAACAAGCGATTCCATAATTCATATTCTCAAGGTAGAGTCAAACAATCGACTCATAACTCAAATTCTCAAATAGAATCATTTCAAAGAATTCACATATTCAAGGTACACAAACCGCACAAGACCTCAAAATTCACAAGGATTTACATGCTCGATTTCAACATTGTGCACAAACCGCTCAATTTACAAAGGCTCACAGTTCGTAATTCAAACCGCTCGATACCATTCTGTCACGACCGACTACCTAATCGGTAATTAGCCGTGACTCGGGTTAAGAAGAAAATTTAACGACCACGGCTCAAACATATGTCAAGAGAAAAGACTAATATAACTTTTGGCATAATAAATCTAACATTTACGGTTTCAAGAAGTGAAATGTAAAGTAGGTTTCTAGGAATGTTTTGTCAACAAGAAGAATTTATCAATGATTTAAAACAAGGAATGACAACGATTTCAAGGAATGATATTGAATCCAACGATAACCATTCGAACATTCAAAGAATCCTTGTTCATCGAACATTGGACATGATCACTTTATCATATCGTAACATATAAGGGTAAGGTCAAAGCATAACGAACGTGGTTGAGAATTATGTATGAAGACATAACTCTCGGGCAACAAAACATGTTAATAACAATAGAACAACTTTAATATGAATCAACATTTAAAGAAGCTCCTTCGCAAAGATTCGATTCCAAAGATTCTCTCAACTCAACCTGCATATTTAGAAATATATGTATGTGAGTACAAAATGCACTCGCTGGGTATACGCATAAAAACATTTAAAACTTTGCCCTGTGGCTATAGACTGACTTGCCATAACATATACTTTCATAAACAAATACTTACTTGCTTTCATATCATCATAATATCATATGCATATGCATGTATCATGTTTGCATGCACCTTTCATCTCCTTCCCATATCCACGGATTCTTTCTGCGTGTTGAGAAGAGCTCCTTCTCAAACACTTTAACATCACATACCCGAGTTGGACCCGAAGGTTCTCAACTACGGTCATACCCGACGCCGGTAAACTCTTTCTTTCTTTCTTTCCCGTGGATAGGTAGTGCATCATGCTTATGCTCATGTTCATACTCAAACTTCGCAAGTCAATCATCTTTCAAAACAATGCAATTGTATGCATATCCTAAAATCTCGTCATCTTTCATGATAATCATATCATTTCAATTGAAAACATTTAAAAGCATAAGCATACTCTATAGAAAATACTCATACCACCGGATGTTCCTTAGAGCTAAGGAACAAATTTCCAATTTCAATTCCATTCTTTATCCATATCTTATCCTCATAGAACGACATAAATGCCTATCAAGAGCCAAACAAGAACATTACTCATTTTGTCGTCAACACAACCATATCTTCTCAATATCAAACCTAAGACACTATGGTCTAACAAAACTCGGGTCATTGCATCCTCTAACATCTTATTTACAAACCAAATCTATCGAATTTCTCTAGTCAGAACGCTTATAAAACGATCGCCAAATCAACACCGATCAACCAAACATAGCCCAAACTCCATCAATTCATCACCATATGTCTCAATATGCATAGTAAACCCAACAACAAGCTTCACTCATCTCATCTTAGCCAACAACCGAAAATCCCTTAAGACGCCACTTAGGGTCTAAAGTCGAAAATTCACGAGACGCCATCTAATACCAACGAACCTATATACATGCTCAACTATCATTAAATAACATCATTTTATCAATAAGACATAAAGATCAAAGCTTTGGCTTTGAAAACAATTTTCTCCGACAAACTAAAATTTTACCGTTTTGAATACGTCATGAAAAATCCGAATAAATCATTTTAAGCATTATTTATATCATAGAATCAAAATATGAAGTCAAAATGATCAAATAAAAATCATAAATCCAACATTATAACACTTGTGGTTTCGCCCTTTGGGAAATTTTGTATAATTTCGATTTCAAACGCTTTTCTTGTTCCAAACACGCTTATATCAATCCAATAACACATATATGGAGTAAATTCAATCATAACAACATCATAAATTTAAGATCAAGGGCTGCCCTTTTCGAAAATTTCATGAAACTTCGCTTAAATAATATATACTTTACAATTTCAACGTTAAACAATACATGAGCGCTTAATCTATCGTAATAACATGAAATAATTAAACAAAACATCATCCTTCATATTTTCAGCATAAGAACCGAAAATTTAAGTAGAGCATAGGTTCATATTTTTAAAATTTCAAACCGTAGATATGTTCTCAGACGAGATTATACCTTTATTCAAGATCGATTGAAAATCCAACTATTTGATCTTCCTATTTTTGAATCCCAAATTCTGAAAATTAGTGTGTGAAAATGTGTGTGAGTGTGTGTGATCGTGAGTGAGGGAGAGAAATGAGGGTGATCATGTTTTAAAAATAAATTAGTAAGGGTAAAATAGTAATTTCACATTATCAATTTATTTTTCTTTTATTTTCCAAAAAAATGGTGGCAACACACCATTTTCTAGAGAATTCCATAAAATAATTCCCATATTTTATTCTTGAATTTTCGGAATTAATAAAAATAATAATAATAATATGTATTTTATGTAATTTTCCAAAATATGCTAGAAAATTCCATAATTAATTCCCAAAATTCCAAAATTGAATCTTATTTTCTTAACACTTTAAACTCATCATTTTCATCAATATAAAGTCCCAAAACTATAAAATATATAATAGGGACTCACTTTATAGAAATAAAGATTTAATTCCATTTTATGCAAACAATGGAATTAAATATTCCATTTATTCTTAAATCCTTCAAAATCACTTTCTAAATTTTTCCATCATCAAAATCATTAAAATATAATAATTAAAATTATTTTTGACCTTAAAACCATTTTAATTATTTTGCTCTTCATCCGAGCTTGATCGGCAAACCGACGCCACAAAACGTAGATTTTAATTCTCAATTTTCGAAATCAAGACTTATTTGAGCATGTATATATCATCTTAAGACCCTTGGAATCTAGGTCTTCTTATCCTAAATAAGATCCGAGAATCTTATCTCGATTCTACCCCGATTCTATCGTCTCAACTAGAAGTTTAACACAAAAGCTTCTATCTTAACAAATCCTTTCATAAGGATGCAATGCCCTTCTTATTAAGCTCTTACTCACGAGCTAATCTCTGCTTCAGAAATATGGGGTATTACATTCTCACCCCCTTACAAAAATTTCGTCCTCGAAATTTGTACGTCAACAAAAGCTCGAGTACTTTCTTTATCGATCTTCAACTTCCATGTCGATTTAAGACGATTTCGGCTTTCTTTCGTAGCTTAAATCTTGTTCACTAACATTTGTTCTCGATGTATAATGTGTTTTGGATTAAACACATATCTTCGTAATCATGACATATAGAGCACATCGCGAATATTTTCAATCTCGGAGCCAATGCTAATCTGCAGACGACTAGCCAATCTTTCTTGAATCTCGCATCATCTCGATACATCATGATAACTTCTTCAATTGCGAACTTTCTTTTGAATAAAACGACAATCTACACTTGCTATCGTAAAAGACTTTATAGAGCGCCATATAAATCGCCGCTCGATCTCGTCTTCTAACGTCTGGACGGTCCATTTAAATTGACCATTTATTCATGGATAGAAAGTCGTACTAAAATTCAATCTTGTATTTATCTTTTAATAAACTCGCCCAACACGAGATGTAAACTTGGAGTCTCGTTCGAGATGATTGAGACAAGCATTCCATGTAAACGTCCTATCTTTCGACGTTCACTTGAGCTAACTGGTTAGCTCCATACCCGATAAAAATCGGAATAACATAAGTGTACTTCGTGAGTCGATCGATTGTCACCCACGCTTCGATTTGGTAACCAATACGTATGTCTTCTCATCTTTTCAACTTTATAAAGAGCATCACGAATTGATCTACGTAATTCACGATCATATATCGCGATAATCTTCTTTCTTCGCTTTATGCTTGCAAACCAAATCTCTTCGATTTGCGTAATTCCATGGTAGATATTTTTCGTACAATTCTTCCTCAATTGCTCTCGCGTAGAAAATTCTTTAAGTACTCGGAGGAAAGAACTTTCCGACGCATTTTATCAAAATTGTCGATCCTTTAACACTAACGATATACATAGGAGATATTCCCGATTAGAGTTCTCCAAAACTTGAAAACTTGTTCAACGAAGTGAACTCGTTCTTTAATATCATTGGGTTATCCACTTCATTAAAGGATAAAAGATTTTGACACCGAAAGATTCTCAGTAATTTATAATCGGTTTAAGAGAGAAGGTACAAGTAAGTTTTGAAAGAATTGTGCTTTCTTATTTCTCCTCTTGTAATAATGAATGAGAATTTCTTTTCAAGTGATGTATCGCATTGCAAACGAATGCCAAAATGCAACATATTTTTCTTATCCAAAATCGTGAAAAGGTTTTCAATTGAAAATGCACGCAGATCGCAAAGATCTTCAAAATTGCTTATCACAAAGTTATGATGTGAAATGAAATAGTTGGATAGCAAAATGATCGATAGATCTCAAAGAAAGGAATTTGTCTCTCCGAGGACTTCCACAAACAAAGAATAACTTTGTCATCCGAGTTTTGTATATGGATGCTTGATATCTCCGACAAACACTTCGATACAATCTATGACTATCGCCTTCCATTCTGTCCCCAAAAGGTTGTCTTAGAAAAGTACTTGGCCAATATCCGTGGTTATGGGCGTCTGTACAACAATTGGTACCACTCGAGTTCATACTCAAAAATTTTAAGATACTGGGTCTCAATGAATTAGCATGAATCTTTTCTCAAATCTCCAAAGGAGAAGTCTTGGAAACATAAGTAAATAGAATGAATCAATCGATGTAGAATTTCAAGAGATGCGAAAAGTTAATTACATTAATTTAGGACAATACAAGCATTTCAACATCGAGTTCGTAATAATCAAATTGTACAAAATCTACATCGATTCAGTATAACTAGTGAGCAATTGATAAGGAAGACTCTATTTTTAGAATAAGGGCTAGTATCATGCTCGGGGCATAAAAGATTTAATATCTCGGTTTCAAGATTTTCATCATCATCATCCTCAAATGGAGAGGAAAAATTATCAATTAACCAAGATGATGAACAACTAAGATAAATTTAGTAACATGGAGAAAATGAATCAAGAGGGAGGGGTTCGAGTATACAAAATATTGAAATTTGATGGTAACTAGAGTCGGAGAATCAATTTGTTTAATACAAGAAAGTTGGACTCAATATGATTAATGGCAACAAAGAATAACCCAATCTTGCCACTCTTTAGGCAATAAAGGGATCAACTGAAATTTTCTATCAAATCTCGATACGCCTTGATCAAATGTCTCTTTCCACAATCGATAGAATCAAACGAGAAATTGGCCCAATATGAGCTACTGTTCGACGATATAGATAGAAATTCTCTTTGATCTTTATCGATTTAAAATAAACGAAACGACGACAAACGCCATGGCGACAAACAAGTCGTCTCTTCCGAACTATCGACGATCCTCGCCATCGTAGATAAAACAATACTCAAACTCTTGCGGAAACATATTCATATTACTCGCCATCTCTTCTCGTAACTTCTTTTCATCTTTAATTCACGAGCAATAACTCATTTCAATCATACATTCTCGTATAGCAATTCATTCATTAAAGCGTATACTCAAACATTATCTCGAGATAACCATAATCATCATACTCATAAACATAATCATAATCATAAACTTTTACCGGTGAGCTAGAGACGATGGAACCGAATGTCGAGCTTCTTAAGAACAATCGACTCTTTACTCATATTCTTATTCGTAATCAAACAACCGATTCCATAATTCATATTCTCAAGGTAGAGTCAAACAACTCGACTCATAACTCAAATTCTCAAATAGAATCATTTCAAAGAATTCACATATTCAAGGTACACAAACCGCACAAGACCTCAAAATTCACAAGGATTTACATGCTCGATTTCAACATTGTGCACAAACCGCTCAATTTTACAAAGGCTCATGTGTTCGAATTCAAACCGCCCGATACCATTCTCATCACGACCGACTACCTAATCGGTAATTAGGCGTGACTCGGGTTAAGAAGAAAATTTAACCACCACGGCTCAAACATATGTCAAGAGAAAAGACTAATATAACTTTTCGCATAATAAATCTAACATTTCTGGTTTCAAGTGAAATGTAAAGTAGGTTTCTAGGAATGTTTTGTCAACAAGAAGAATTTATCAATGATTTAAAACAAGGAATGACAACGATTTCAACGAATGATATCAATCCAACGATAACCATTCGAACATTCAAAGAATCCTTGTTCATCGAACATCGACATGATCACTTTATCATATCGTAACATATAAGCGTGTAAGGTCAAAGTCATAACGAACGTGGTTGAGAATTATGTATGAAGACATAACTCTCGGGCAACAAAACATGTTAATAACAATAGAACAACTTTAATATGAATCAACATTTAAAGAAGCTCCTTTGCAAAGATTCGATTCCAAAGATTCTCTCAACTCAACCCGCATATTTAGAAATATATGTATGGCGGAGTACAAAATGCACCTGGGTATACGCCAAAACATTTAAAACTTTGCCCTTAGGCTATAGACTGACTTGCCATAACATATACTTTCATAAACAAATACTTACTGCTTTCATATCATCATAATATCATATGCATATGCATGTATCATGTTTGCATGCACCTTCATCTCTCCTTCCCATATCCACGGATTCTTTTCGCGTGTTGAGAAGAGCCTCCTTCTCAAACACTTTAACATCACATACCCGAGTGGACCCAAGGTTCTCAACTACTACCATACCCGACGCCGGTAAACTCTTTCTTTCTTTCTTTCCCCGTGGATGGTAGTGCATCATGCTTATGCTCATGTTCATACTCAAACTTCGCAAGTCAATCATCTTTCAAAACAATGCAATTGTATGCATATCCTAAAATCTCATGTCATCTTTCATGCATAATCATATCATTTCAATTGAAAACATTTAAAAGCATAAGCATACTCTATAGAAAATACTCATACCACTCGGATGTTCCTTAGAGCTAAGGAACAAATTTCCAATTTCAATTCCATTCTTTATCCATATCTTATCCTCATAGAACGACATAAATGCCTATCAAGAGCCAAACAAGAACATTACTCATTTTGTCGTCAACACAACCATATCTTCTCAATATCAAACCTAAGACACTATGGTCTAACAAAACTCGGGTCATCAGATCCTCTAACATCTTATTTACAAACCAAATCTATCGAATTTTATGAACAGAACGCTTATAAACGATCGCCAAATCAACACCGATCAACCAAACATAGCCCAAACTCCATCAATTCATCACCATATGTCTCAATATGCATAGTAAACCCAACAACAAGCTTCACTCATCTCATCTTAGCCAACAACCGAAAATCCCTTAAGACGCCACTTGTGGTCTAAAGTCGAAAATTCACGAGACGCCATCTAATACCAACGAACCTATATACATGCTCAACTATCATTAAATAACATCATTTTATCAATAAAACATAAAGATCAAAGCTTTGGCTTTGAAAACAATTTTTCTCCGACAAACTAAAATTTTACCGTTTTTGAATACGTCGGCGGAAAAATCCGAATAAATCATTTTAAGCATTATTTATATCATAGAATCAAAATATGAAGTCAAAATGATCAAATAAAAATCATAAATCCAACATTATAACACTTAGGGTTTCGGCCCTTTTGGGAAATTTTGTATAATTTCGATTTCAAACGTTTTTCTTGTTCCAAACACGTTTATATCAATCCAATAACACATATATGGAGTAAATTCAATCATAACAACATCATAAATTTAAGATCAAGGGCTGCCCTTTTCAAAATTTCATGAAACTTCGCTTAAATAATATATACTTTACAATTTCAACGTTAAACAATACATGCGTCGAATCTATCGTAATAACATGAAATAATTAAACAAAACATCATCCTTCATATTTTCAGCATAAGAACCGAAAATTTAAGTAGAGCATAGGTTCATATTTTAAAAATTTCAAACCAGATATGTTCTCAGACGATTATACCTTTATTCAAGCATCGATCGAAAATCCAACTATTTGATCTTCCTATTTTTGAATCCCAAATTCTGAAAATTAGTGTGAAATGTGTGTGAGTGTGTGTGATCGTGAGTGAGGGAGAGAAATGAGGGTGATCATGTTTTAAAAATAAATTAGTAAGGGTAAAATAGTAATTTCACATTATCAATTTATTTTTCTTTATTTTTCCAAAACAAAATGGTGGCAACACACCATTTTCTAGAGAATTCCATAAAATAATTCCATATTTTATTCTTGAATTTTCGGAATTAATAAAATAATAATAATAATAATGTATTTTATGTAATTTTCCAAATATGCTAGAAAATTCCATAATTAATTCCCAAAATTCCAAAATTGAATCTTATTTTCTTAACACTTTAAACTCATCATTTTCATCAATATAAAGTCCCAAAACTATAAAATATATAATAGGGACTCACTTTATAGAAATAAAGATTTAATTCCATTTATGCAAACAATGGAATTAAATATTCCATTTATTCTTAAATCCTTCAAAATCACTTTCTAAATTTTTCCATCATCAAAAATCATTAAAATATAATAATTAAAATTATTTTGACCTTAAAACCATTTTAATTATTTTGCTCTTCATCCGAGCTTGATCGCAAACGCCGACGCCACAAAACGTAGATTTTAATTTCTCAATTTTACCAAATCAAGACTTATTTGAGCATGTATATATCATCTTAAGACCCTTGGAATCTAGGTCTTCTTATCCTAAATAAGATCCGAGAATCTTATCTCGATTTCGCCTCGATTCTATCGTCTCAACTGTGTTTAACACAAAAGCTTCTATCTTAACAAATCCTTTCATAAGGATGCAATGCCCTTCTTATTAAGCTCTTACTCACGAGCTAATCTCCGCTCGTAAATATGGGGTATTACACTCGCGTCTAAGCCGCATTCTGAATTACAAAGATGTAATTAGCATTCAGATAATGCTTATCGTAATTTATACATAACATCTTCATGCGAACCCCATCATAATACGATTTTAGTAAAACCATTCACCCTCTTCATGCTCACCGTCCGTGGTTTCATGAAAGTTTCAATTTACTTGAAAACAACTTTGTTTAAGCACGATCATAAGTATGAGGTATAACGAGTCGACTTTGTTAACGAGAATACAATTATCTATTACATCTCCATCTAGAATAATCTCTCAGACTTCCAACTTTAGACTCATCCAACCTATTAACGAGGGTAAGGACAAACAACTATCTTCAAAGATAAGTTGTAATCTCTCGTTAATTTAATAAGAGGAGGTTATATCCCAAGGATACCATATGCTTTTTCTTTACTTTTACTCTCAAGACTCAATGCTCAAGAGTATCTTGTTCATAACTTAATCATCATACACTCACGTGGAGGTATAACTTTACTATCATCGAATGGAAAGCCCATCATGGTCGACCACCTTGTATATCACAAAAATAATATCTCGCCCTCATCGAGAACTTCTTTACATCATATCTTCGATGTCTATCACTCTACTAATTCAAACTTAGTGACAAAACGAGTCAACCTATTTTTACTTATCGTTTCAAGGATTTGAAAAGAATTCATATGACAACTTGCAAGAGGTACGGGTTTATAACAACTCAAGGTTTTGAAACAATATGTTCTTTGAATCAGATAATTGGGAGATAGGGTCCAAAACCGTAATAACAATTTCGAGATTTCTTTGGTCATATGGGTGGCGCACTGGCCACAAATACTTTCCCAAATACATGGAGGTTTGATTTCAAGGAACGCTTCATGAAATTTTCTGGTTGCAAACTTTTCGAGAAAAAATGAGGATTCAATTGATATATCAATCAAAACTAGGTCATAGAGTTAAACTCAATGACAGAATTTTGAGTTATGAAGAAAATTTGAAACCTATACAACTTATTCTAGTTGTCATCCACGGTTCTCATGTACACATATGCTATAGCTTTCATATATTATTGGGAATCTACTCTAGTAGCATTCTAAGATTCATGTCTCACTATAGGTTCTCGTTGTTCTCATTATTCAATTTGAAATTTTATTTTTTCATAAAGTTCTGTTTCAAAGCAAATTCGAGGACTAACTTAACAGTTTCTCACGAATTTTGGAGAGGATTCAAGGATTTCTTCCTTCATACTAAATCAATCTCGCCAGATAGGAGTATGTGAGTGAAAACCGTTTGCAAAACGGAGTTCATACGAAAGAGAATGGGTCAAAACAAAAACACTGCACAATGTAGTTTTCTTCCCGCATATGGCTACAGTAGACATTTCATGCCATTAATATGAGCTAATGTCTCCGCCTTGTAACGCTTTATTCTAAAATTGCTTAGCTTTCTATGTTCCATATCGTACTCCATGCATCTTGCTCCTTTGGTTTTCTCTTTGCTCGTCATTCTTTTGTTGAAAACTCGAGTTGCTTTTAACCGACCTTTCGCTTATTCACAAGTCACTATTCGCTATCGTTCTTGCTTTCAACCGAGATTCTAATTTCGATCTCGTTTCGCCTCATGACGCACTAAAATTCTCATAGTTCTCTTTATGTTCTTTCACAAAAGAGATCATGACTTTGCAGCCTATGTTCTTTTGGGATGACATACCCATCATCAAAATAATCGAAATTTTTAACTTAAAACATTCATAACATAATTCTTTCATAATAATCATGCTCATTGAATTTCATGAATTCAAAGATTTTACTGACATAACAATGTCAACACTTTCTCATATAATATAATCATACTGGTAGCGAACCAACATCTTTCTCATCAAAATTCTCATCAATTCCACGATTCAATGATTTCTCGCATCCCATACCGCATATTCTAGAATCTCCTTATTTCAAAACTTTCATTTTCTCGAAAATCATTTTACTTTAATAACTTTACTTTCAAACTTCTTATTCTCATTTTCAAAACTCAAAAATCATTTACCCCTTCCTACCGAGCTTGATGTGATTGAGTGTCGAGCATAGTCACCGATCTCTAGAAGTCTAGTGACTCAATCTAGACTCAACTTTGAAAGAAATTTTGGGTTTCAAGGAACGAATCGCTTTGATACCACTTTGTAACAGCCCGCCATCCCAAAGTATGGATTAGCAGGGACTGTTAATTAACACGGGATTTAAGTAAAGAATAATGATAAGGAACACTGAACGGTGTGAGGTTTGACAAATACATAACATATATATGACTTCATAATCTAGCAGCGGAAAACATGTGGAATACACATGTGACGATGTGTATCCAAGGTTTAACTATCAGCGACAAAAGACCTGACTGCTCAACATTGCTTCATCCCATCCATCAGCTCAACCTGCACATTTAAAAACAATATGCAGGTGGTCGAGTACAAATAAACACCAAAGGACTCATTGCAAAACATTTTCTTTAAATTACACGCCCCATAAGTAAGGTACAAGGGTTTTAATTGAAAATGCCTTGTGCTTACTAAAACATTTTCTCATTTCAAAACATCGCTTTACCGAGCATTTTCTTCAGATGATCCATATCATTCACATATCTCATATAACATCATCATTCTATAAACTCATCTCGCAACGTAGGTGGCTACCTTCACGGGCGCATTGACCGCCGAGAATTATCCCTTGTAATATTCCAAAGAAACGAACATACGACGATTAGATTCTAAACCCGTAATTGTGGTTTTGCCGTGATATTATCTTTTTACGACATCGAATCTTGTGATTTCGATACGATATCGTTATAACGTAATTCTTTTCATAATTCACTAAGGATTGTGATTTAAGGATCAAATATTACGAAATGATTCACAATAATATTTAACGCCAAACGCGATCGAACGCCGCCTTTTCATGAAATTTTCTCGAGCAGGAAGCTTGGAATTAATTCCCAACTTAATTCCTTTATCAAATGGAATATATTTATTTAGTAAGTATGAACTTATCGCGACCATTTTGAGATGAGTCGCTTGAACGCTTTTGAGACGTTGAACGTTAACGCCTGTAGACGCTTAAAACGAGTTTAATGCTCGGAAATTATAATAATTTAATTACCTATTATTATTTTATATAATTACATTCTTAATAAACATTAAAATTAATATTTGAGTTATTAAACTCGATATTTTCGAATTTAATTTCAAAACCCTAATCTTGTAAATTGTGGTTTTATCACATGTAAATGATACCATTAAATTATCCTATGGTATCTAAACTTTATAATATGATATATATAAGTATTATTAAGCATTAAAATCAATTTTCAAGACCTAGAACTCGATAGTTCAATTTTATATTTCGAAAACCCTAATTTTCAAATTAGGTTTTATATGCTCAAATGTGTAATAATTTTATCCTATGCTATTATTTAATATCTAAATCATATATTATGATATATATGATCGAAAATTTCATGAGTATCAATTATAGTTGTAATTTATATTTTAACCCTATTTTCCCATTTTGTTTTTCTGATTTAAAAAATGTTTACGTGTTGATTTAATTATTTTTATGACATGTATTATATATCTATAACCTATGATGTGATTAATACATGTATTATGTAATTGAAAAATAAAATCAGCCCCTCGAACCCCCATGCTACCGATTTCCTTCACCCCATAAACAAATCATTTCACTTTAAATGTTGCCTCAATACATGGAGAGCTCCTTTCAGACTCTTTAATCATCATCCTCCCAAGTGCAGCAATAATTTCTATGTATGTGTGTGTAGCCGTGTAGGGGGAGAGAGGTATTAGGAGAAAGCTTTCATTCTCCTCACAATTTCAAGCACACAAAATACACTTTTTCTCTCCATTTCTTCACCAAACCGAGAGCCAAACTTCCCCATTTCAAGATTTTCATTACGACCCCAATCCGGACCAACCCGAACCTGAGGGCTACTAATACTAGGAGTAGTATTTTAGGATTACACGGTAAAATAAAATGCATAAGAATAAACCAACATGTTTGAAAGGTAATATGGGTGATGTTATAATGTTTTGGAAGGTTTAGCCATCTGACCCCAAAACTCGGCCCGATCCCGGGCCTCGATAGTTCATAACATAAAACATAAATAAAGGAGTTTCGTAGTATAGCAATGAAAGTGTGAATACATATACGACGATATGCATTCTGTATAACCCAAACATTCAAGTAAATCGCCATGACACTAGACTCCTCAACACATCCCCCATCATCACCATCGAGCTCAACCCGCACATTTAAAACAACACGCAGTGGCTAAGACAAGAAATTGCACTCAGTGGACTTATGCCGAAAATATTTTGATAGAATTTGGATTACGCCAATATCGAGTAAGCACAAGTGGTTTTAGTAAATGCCTCAGGCTTACCAAATCATTTTCATGTAAACATAGCCGCCTGCATTTTCAGGTATGGCCCGATCTCATAGTCACAACACATACAAATAATAATAAATAACAACGCCGAGAGGAGGCCTCCCATCTACGACGCCGCGACCGCCGTAATCCCGCACAAAGACACACCAATACCGCAAAGATATGTTAACACAACAGAGTTCCAACCTTCACGCCAATCCTAGCCGCATTTGTCATCCCACATGTGACCCGACATTAAAAAGGTCATGCTACCACAACAATTAATATAATAGTTCCAACTATTCCACAAATTTCTACCCGGCATAAGATAGGATCCATACACAAAACTAAATATTTTGGCAGTGTAATGCAAAGAAACATTCGATAAACAATCGTAGTATGTTGTCAGAATAAATTCATTCGATATGACAAGAAGGTCATATTTTGAAAACAAGAAGTCCATTTTGAGATAAGAAGTAAAAGGCCCACATTTTAAAGGTAAGAAGCCCACCGACTACGTTCGTTGTAAAAGTACTAGTTCGATCGCTCGTCTAAAACCCCGTCATGCTTCATATCCACACCTTTTACGAAAAATGAGGCTTAGTACGTCAGCCAAGTCTATCGAGACTTACGAAAACTTAAGATAACTTTGATATTTCATATCGATGTGAGACCAATTCCTAGTGAATTCAATACGCCTCTAATACGATACGATCGACTTTTCTCGCTCCTCGAGACACGCTCAACGATAAGCACGTTGATATATGGATTTCATTTATGAAATCCTTTCTTACTAATGAGGTATTATACCAATTAGTATATTCACGCCGCATCGACGATTTACAATCCGTTAATCGTGACGCTTGACTTTCAAAAGTCAACGGTCAACATCGGGTCAACAAAGTCAATGATTTTGACTTTTAAACAAGTAATTTTTACTATTTTGCTTTATA